>JAODAL010019682.1:0-71360 GCA_025379985.1 Phyllomedusa bahiana
AATTTTTGATATTTTTCAAAAACAAACAAGGATTGTATGGAAAAAAATTTTTCTATTTAAAAGCACAATTTTGTCCGAGAAAAACAATTCTAAAAATCACATGGATGGGTGAAAGTGTCAAAAAGTTTTCTACAAAAGTGACATGCCAGTTTTTTTAAAAAAGGGGGCTGGGTCAGGAAGGCCAAAAAAGGCTGGGTTTAAAGGGGTTAAACCCCTTAGGCCCCGGGCGTTTTTTTTTTTGGGCACGTTCGTTTTTTCCCCCCTCGCCTTTGAAACCCATAATTTTTTTATTTTTCCACTTAAATAGACACATGAGGGCTTTTATTTTTGGGACAAAAATGTACTTTCTAAGGGTGTTATTCATTTTAAAATTAAGAATATACGGGAAACCGAAAAAAAATTCCCAAGGGGAAAATTTAAAAAAAAAATTTTTTTTCACCAGGTTTCGGGTTTTTGCTTTTACGGCGTTAAAATCTTCGTAAATATAATGTGTATTTATTTACAGGTTGTTTCGCATTGGCAATACCAAACATGTGGGGTTTCCTTATGTTTTGACCGTAAAAAAATTCCAAACATTTTTATTTTTGAAATCTGCGCCACGGCGCCATTTTGTGCGACCAAAAACTTTTTTGTACTAACCCCTAGGACGCATGGGGGGGCTTTTTTTTGCAGGCTAAGTGTATTTTTATCGTAGCAGTTTGGAATTCTGCGACTTTTTTGATCTTTTTTTATTCCATTTTTTTTAGTGATGAAAAATGACCAAAAACGCAATTTTGGCGTTTGGAATTTTTTTTCTTCCCGGTGTTCATCGTAGGGGATAAATTGTTATTTTTATGACTGATTTTTTTTGGACGCGCGAAACAATATGTGAAAACTTTTTATTATTTAATGTTTTTTATTTAAAAAATGGGGAAGGGGGGGGGTGATTTGAACTTTTAATACTTTTTTTTTGTACTTTAAAAACTTTATTTTTTTTTTTTACTTAACATTTAGTCCCCCTAGGGTGCTTACCACTAGGGGCCGATGTTAATAAAAACCTAATGCATTGCTTAAGCAATGATTGGGTGTAAAAAAGCGGCATTTTCCCCATTCCTGTTCGCGGACGGAAGTGGGGCAAACCGGCTAGGTAAGTGACGGAGCCTTACAGGGCCCCCCAAACCCCCCCCCGGTCCGGCCTTGGATTCGGCCGCGTAGCTGCGTGATGGATACCGAAAGGGGTGCGCGGCACCGATCCGTTTTTTCGACGCCGGGGCCATCTTTGCCGCGGTGTCTGATGGGTTAAACAGCGCCAGCGGGCGGGACCCCGCCGGCCCTGTTTTTTAGGGTGTTACCGGCATTAGTCCCAAAAAAACCCCCGGCGGCGTGGGGGGGGGTCGCGAGCGATGCCCCTGCAAACCCCCTTAACGGCCCTGGGAGTACTCAAGGGTCCAGGGCGTTGGGGGTTAAAAGGGAGTGTTTCGTTTAGTGTTTGGGCTTTCAGTTTAATTTTCCCTCAGTTTGAGTTTGAAACCGGGTGTGTCATCTTCAGCGGGCTGTCTCTCCCCCAGGAGGCGTGTCTCTCCTCATGAAGAACTGTGAATCATCATTTTCTAAAAGCAGGGGAGCAAAGGGTTTGTTGGATATAACAGCTCTGTAGCCTCCATGCTTATGTTTATGTCGCAGCTTGAGCTCCAGAAAGCACCTGTTATATCTTTATCACACAAAATTACACTAAAAAGCCACACTTTAAACTTCTAGTTTTTCACCCAAATTGTACTGACAACGGGCAAGATCTTTATCAACTACAAGGACCAAATGTCAGCTTAAGTAAAGATCTCTGCTCCTGTCAGTGACAGTGGGGAAAAAATGGGTAGGAGCCCTCACTTTGGAGAAGAACCGTTCAACCTGTAACTACTTGGGGGATGCGTGTAGGAGTGTTGGCTTTTTCAAGGAAGGGGGTTTGGATTCTAGTCCCTCACAGAAATATCCCCCCCCCCTAAATTAAAAAATAAGTAAGGACCTAAAATAATATGCAATCTCTTAATGATATATATACAAAAAATACTACTCCCTATATCATGTCTCATCCCCCAGAATATATGCCCTTTTATCACATATGTTGGGAAATGCTTGGGTGACTACGCGAGGATGGGACACTAATAGGGGGTTTTTAGTGATATAAATAAAATTATAGATGTCAACATAATTTTTATTCTTTTCATATGTGTACAATTTATAAAAGAAAAAAAAAAACACGATGGGGCTTGAACCCTAACCTCTTCTTGCAGAGTGATCAAACCCAAGCACTGCCTATACAAGGGCTTATCAGGCACGGTTTAATCCTTTTGTTATAGACTACAGCTGATGCATCATAAGGGGGCGGGCTTGCATTAAAATCAGGAACAGAAACCCTCTTTTCAAAATGCAGTTAAGACTGGGCCTGTGAAGAGGTAAATCAACCTCTGGGCAAAACCCTTTAAACAGCCAGTCATTGCCCAGATCCTTCACCTAGAGCTGGGAGATTACATGAGCCAGCAGCCCTTTGGGTTTTACTATCGATTTTAACACTCAGAGGGGAGTAAAAACAGAGTGTGCAAGCAGCCATCACACACAGGGGCGTGGCCGGGCTTTCTTGTCTAGGGGGGTATCCCAAAAGGGTAAATGAAATGTCAGCCACCAATCACAGTGCAGGGGGCGTGTCTAGGGAATCGACCAGGGGGCTTTCCGACCAGCAACAGAGCAACAGCAGAAACAGAATACAGATTTACAGAGAAGCTCATATCTGCTAAACCAAGTGACTGAGGTAATGCAACCCAATTACAAAAGTGCTTATTTTTACTGTCCCCATAATCTGAGACATGATCTTTGTAACGATAAAACCCCTTTAAGGACCAGTCCAGTTCTGATGTAATTTTAAGGGGTCTATATCCATGTTAAATACCCCCATAAATGACTTCAGATAAGAAACTACACCCCTTAAAGTATTCAAAACAGCATTTAGAAAGTTTATTAACCTATTAGGTGTTTCACAGAAATTAAAGCAAATTAGAGGTGAAATTTGAAATTTCACTTTTTTTTTTGCAGGTTTTCCCATTTTTATCCATTATTCACTGGAACACAGTAGATATGACTGGGGAAATGCAACTTAATATCGATTCCCTCCAATTCTACCATTTTTAGAGATATCCCATATGTGACCCTAGTGCACTATTTGACTCAATCACAACCCTCAGAACAATAGGAGCACCTACTGGACTCTGGGGTCTCATTTTCAATACAATTTTCTTTAGGCGCCATTGCAGGATTGTGGACACCCTAAGTTGCTAAAACTTAATAAACTCCCCTAAAAAGACCCCATATTGGAAATTACACCCCTTAAGGAACATATCCAGGCTTGTAGTGAGCATATCGACCCCACAGGTGTTTCACTAATTTTTTTAGTGTTAGGCTGTGAATTTTTTTTTTTTCAATAATCTGCAATTTTAGATGAAATGTTTCATTTTTACAAGGAAATCCTGGAAAAAAACATCCCAAATGTTGTTATGCAATTTATTCTAAGTTCGTCAATACCCTATATGTGGATGTAAACTGCTGTTTGGGCGCATGGCAGGGCATACAATGGAGGGAGCGATATTTAGCTTTTGGATCACAGACTTTGGTGGAGTCATGTGGCATTTGCAAAGCCCCCAAAGTACCAGATCAGGTGAAACCTTCCAGAGGTCACCCCGTCTTGGATTCAACACCCCGATGGATCTCATTTAGGGGTGTATTGTGCATTTTGGGTGCACAGGTGTTCCATAGTTGTTCTTAGCATTTGGCCTTGAAAATGGAGGTGGGGGAGTGGACACAGTTTTGCCATTGTTTTTTGGGCTTTAATTTTACAGCTTTTGCCATGTGAGATAAAAGGATAGGAAAACTTTACTATGCGGTTGGTAGAATTACAATTATATAAATTTTATATTTTTTATTACTTTTAGACAACGCAGTTACAAAAAAATAGCGTTTTTATGTTGTCATAGCCATAACTTTTTTATCTTTCTATATTTGGAGCTGATTAAGGGCTTGCTTTTTGCGAGATGAGTTGACGTTTTGATTGGTACCATTATAGGGTTCATGACGCTTTGATCACTTTTTATTAAGGTTTTCGTAAGGCATTTGGAAAAAATACAGCAATCCTGGGAGTGTTTTTATTTTTTACAGTGGTCACTGTGCAGTATAAATGACGTTAGCTTTACTCAGCAGCTCAATACGATTACAGATAACCAATTTGTATGTTTTTTATGTTTTGCTGCTTTTACACAATAAAAACACTTTTATTCAAGCAGGAAAACACATTTTTACATCGTCATAGTCTGAAAGCCATAACTTTTTTCTTTTTCTGTATACGGAGATGTATAGGCGCGTCCTCCTGACACACATATAGTTGAAGGCTTCTGTGGAGCAGAGAGCGAACGCTCCCCACTCTGCAGAGCACTCTGGTGAGCCGCAGGAAGGCTTGCGGCTCACCGGAGTACACAGCACAGACGGTGTGAGAGTGTCAGCAGACTGCCTGCGCGACCTGATGACGTCACGCCCCCTGTGCAGGAAGCAGACCGGGAGCAGTGACAGCTTCAGGGAGTGGGAGAAAGGTGAATAGTTAGGGCTAATTAAAAATAAAAAAACTATCTACCTGCTGGGGGGACCTATAAACTGCCTATATACTGACTGGGTGACTTACATCCTACATATATACCTACTGGGGGACATATAACCTACCTATATACCAACTGGGGGACAAATAGCCTACCTATATACCTGCTGGGGAACATATAACCTACCTATATTACTGCTGCGGGACATATAAGCTACTTCTATACCTACTGGGAGACATATAACCTACCTATATACCTGACGGACCTATAACCTACCTATGTACCTGACGGACCTATAACCTGCCTATATACCTCCTGGGGGCCCTATAACCTGCCTATATACCTGCTGGGGGAACTATAACCTTCCTATCTACCTGCTGGGGGACCTATAACCTGCCCATATACCTGCTGGGGGACCTATAACTTACCTATACACCTACTGGGGGACATATAACTTACCTATATATCTGCTGGGGGATCTATAACCTGTCTATGTACCTACTTGCGGACTTATAACCTACCTACACACCTACTGGGGGATATATAACCTATATACCTACCTACTGAGGGACAAACTATATATCCACCTACTGGGGGACCATATTACCTATACTGGGGGACATATAACTTACTGCATTGTGAAATTGCTAACAGTCATTAAGTCGGTTGTTAAGGCCTCAAGTTGATTGATAAGAGCTTAGCAATCGACTCCAGGGTCTAATCACCAGGGTGGCCCTGTTCCCCCCACCCCAGCCACAAATCTGTGACTAAGAAGAGTATAAAGGAGCGTTGGTCAAGCACACATTATGCCGCCTGTTACTTCTTTAAAGTCTATAGCACTGTACTTTGCTATCTCCATCAGTGCCATAGAACATAAATAGGATTGCAAGGTGTATGTGCTTGATTCCTATGCCACTGAAACTCCTACTTGTTGCAGTCTTGTTGTTGAGGGGGACTGGAGTTTGCGGTCGCCAGATCCTGACCAATTTAGCATTTGTCACCTATCCCGTGGTTTACAATAACCCCTATTTAAAAAAAAAACACAACACATTTTTTATTGATTTTCCAAAATCATAGAATTACAAAAACAGCTTTTCAATATGATGATATAAACACTTGCAAGGTGACCACCCTTACATCGGCTACATACACTTGCACTTTGGAATAGGGAAGGGTTCTGAAAATAATCACCCTATGTAATGTAATAAAAATTTAGACTTGAGCATTAACAAAGGGGATCCCTACATGTATTGCCACTCCTAGCCCCTTTTTAGTATACCCACCAAGATACACTAACTTAGGTAAGGAAGCCAGATCCTCCAGAGCATGAGGTACTCTTTGGAGCTGCTCCCCAATCTGCGTAATAGATAAGTATCCTAAACTGGGCACCTCATAACTCAGGACTTCTGAAACTTCAAAACTGGATACCTGTGGGGGTAAATATAATTAATGATATTGTTAGTATTATATAGCACAATATACCATAACATTACTATTGGTGAGTGTAGAAGCAGGATAAAGTGAATGGAGCCATGCTGCAATGAGCATGGGAATAAAGACTGGCCAGATCCTTAACTGCTCATCATCTGGGTCTTTTGTCTCACCCCAGGCTGGAGGTTTTAGATACTACCAGAAATTTGAAACAACTGTACACTGCCTAACATTACTAGATTATTTTACTGAATACTACATAATTAAAATAATTTCAACCAATCAATTGTATTCTTTTCATTTACTCATATCATAAAAGGTTTGTTACATCGTATATGCAAATAAATTACACTACCATCAAATTTCTCAGAATTGATAATGACTAGTTTTCGCAGTTTCTGAAAACTACAAATTATAAGCAATTATACAATAATTTCGTTCAAGTAGATAATCACTTGTCCACTGGCGATATACACCAGAATGTAAGCAAATGAAAATGTGCAGAGTTTGCTATAACAGTCAGGTTTTTAGCCTCTACTTAAAAATAATATTAGAAAATACATTAGAAGAACGATACTGGCAGGGAGATAGAAAACATCCCTGCTCCCTTCGCCATGTACTGTTTGGAAATTTCTCAGGGACGTTAGCCTTTAAGGGGCTGTCTCACTACAAGGATTGCATTTTATGTTAAAGATCTTGCAAAAAACAAGTCACTTTGCAATATGTGTCCATTAACAGTGTCCTACCTATTCTGAGATATCCCCTTTGTATGAGCTACATCAACTCCTTGGGTTGCTATAGCTACAGAACTGTTCTATCTCTCCTGATAGGCTGCCAGCACTGGTTGCTATAGGTACAGACCTGGTGTCCTCAGCAGCTCATCACTGCAGGCCAGTAGAAGCCAGTAAACATGCCCCTGAAATCAAAAATTGTACTGAGAAAACAGGACTGAGGTAAGATGAATCGATATAGTGAGACAACCCCTTTAACTAGTATTCCCTGTTAAACGGGTTGTCTACTTCATTTAATAAAATTTTTTAGTGTAGTGATGGTCTGAAGAAATAAAAAAAAGCTTATGCTCACTTTTATTTTCACCTGCTTCCCGGCGCTGCCCCTGTCCTCCCTCTCCATCGGCTTTCTGTTTACTGCCTGGCCCCGACTGAATGGATCGTCACTGCTGCAGCCACAGACTTGCTGTGGTGGTAAAATGCCATTGTCTGACATTGCCGTTTAGAAGTGAATGCTCCAAACCCTTTAAATACATGGTTCCATTCACATCACGCTTTGTAGCTCTGTCACAAGTATCCAGTGAAAAAGGTATCCTGACGTAGACTGCTATGGAGTCATAGGAAACAACAGAGCAAACACAGTCTCCTTCAGACTTAAAGGGAACCTGTCACATAAGTTATGCCCTCCTTGCTGAGGGCAGCACCAGCTAGTGACATACATGCTGTTTCCAGCACTGTGTCCCGTATTCTGTAAGATACAGTAGTTTTAGAGTATCTATTGCTCAAATCCGGCAGTTTTCAGCCAGAAAAGAGTGCAGCTTATTCATGAGCAGGTGTTGGCCCCGCCCACAAAAGGCCTGCCCCGCCCACCTGACAGTTATTCACATTTCTACCTATTCAAAGTAATAGGTTAATCAGTTATGAGGTGGGCTAAGCCTCAGATGGGCTCTTTTCATGAATAAGCTGGACTCTTCAGGTGAAAACTGCAGATTTGAGCACTAAATACATGAAAACTCCAGCATCTTACAGAATAAGGGACACAGAGCTGGAAACAGCATGTCTGTCACTAGCTTGTGCTGTCCTCAGCAAGGGGGCATAAACTATGTGACAGGTTCCCTTTAAAGTGAAGCCGTCACATAAAACATGTGATCTGATCTGTGGGCAGCATGTTATAGAGCAAGAACAACTGAGCAGATTATTATATAGCTCTGTGGGGAAAGTTCAGAAGAACATGTAATTTATTCATTTAAAACCCTGCTTATTTGGGGTTAAGGAGTCCAGTAGACGGGCTTATCAATGAGTACTTTCCTTGTATGAGTGCATATACATACCTGTCAAATCACTAATAAGTCCACCTACTGGACTCCTTAACCAAGAATAAGCAGGGTTTTAAATGAATAAATGACAGATTCTACCAAATGATTTCCCATTTAACTACATATCAACCTGCTCAGCTATTTCTGCTCTCTAACAGGCTGCTGGCAGAATGATTATTATTTTCAGGTTCCTTTTAAACCCCACTTCTGTGTCCAGCACCTAAACTGTATTCTTATGAAATAGACTGAGCTTGTCTATAGATCTCTATGGCTCTCCTGCAGTATATGTCAGGGTACCATTTTCACGATATCCCAGCAGAGGCCTGTGACCGAGCAACAAAATATCATATGAAGCTGGAGCCTAACCTGAAATTTATTAATTTGAAAATTCAAATTAAGGGTAATATAGAATCTTTGAAATGTTTACAGAGAATTTGTCACCTCGGAAAGTTCATCTCAACCATATAAAAATCTATATGACACATAACTGCTACCAATATAAATATTATACATCTGCAAGGTGTACAGAAATACAAAAAGGACAGGGCCAACTTTTAAAAATGTAGAATCAATATATGCTTTGGAAAACAAGAAACTGTCTTGAAAAAAACGAGCATAGGTGCACAATGTTGTGGCAGTAACATACATACACATTCCAAAAACAGTAGCACACTATCAACTAAAGAAACTATCAAAGCGGACATAGGCATTTTTTAAAAAGCATTTCTGCTATCTAGGATACATGAAAAATTGAGGTTCTTAGTTCGCATTTTTGATCAAAATTGCTTAAGCCCACCTCCGAAACTTCAAAGGGACATAGACAGCAGAAATGCTTTTTAAAAAATTCCTATGTCCCCTTTGATAGTTTCTTTAGTTGATAGTGTGCTACTGTTTTTGGAATGTGTATGAACTTTTAAAAATGTAACATGAAGAGTCAGCTAGTTTGCTACTGTACAATGGTGTCCTTCCTTAATGTTTCTCTTGGCTTCATATATCCTGACGGTATGGGGTGTAAGATGACCAGCTTTAAAGAGAAAATCATGTTATGCCACCCGTGTCTATATGTGCCCACCCAGTCACCGGTATGTGAGTTTGTTCAGGTTTATGCTAGATGCTGTACCTCTTTGTCAGGGATGCACAACATTTTCTGGTCCAAGGGCCACATACATAGTCTTATTGTACATCTCGCAGTAAATCTTAGAGGGGTATTCCTGGTCTGCAACCTATATTGCACTTCAATTGGAAATACCCAAAATGGCTGAGAGATCTTGGTTCTACTTTAGGGGCTTTAAGAAATAAGGATAGGGGTTCCCTTTCTCAGTACTCCAGAAAAAAGGATATGAGGCGCCTGTTTTCCTTGTAGTTTTTGCAGGTTAAAGAAGTGGATGTTTCACAACTTAACTAAAGAGAACAGCACACATATATAGCCTCCTCTCCAACTGATCTTCTCCTCTCTGGAGTCTCAAACATATCAGAAATTTTTATCATAGATTTTGTGGATCTGCAATGATTGCGTCAGAAAACATACTCGTTTGAGGAAGAAATCCAGAGATAATACAAAAACAATTAAGCACAATGCAGCCCTATAGTGCCAGCTATACAGTACCCACCATAACAGTGCCAGCTATACACTGGCCATCATAACAGTGCCCATCATAAGAGGGAGGACAGCGACAAAGAAGGTTTGTGTCCTGATGGCTGGAGACACAGAATGGCACCTGGACCACATGATGTACCACCCCCTATGTGATTGCTAAATCACTGGCCTTAATCCTGATGACTGCATGTATGGTGCTAAACTGCTCAGACCAGTGAGGGCTGCAGGAGTTATGTCAAGGTATGTGATGTCATCCTTGTAGCAAAGAAAATAAAAGATGGGGGGTGGGGAGAGGTTAACAGGTACTTTTTTTTTAAAGTCCATGGAAACCTATAATGTAGTGATATTTACAAATGTTTGTGGTTACCCGGATATACCCCCCTCCTCATTGGAGAGTTTACCTTTGTAAAAATCAATTTATGATGCAAGGTTCTGGGACACAAAGATATAATCTGACGAAGCAAGTGTTCATTAATAATATGATTCATCAAAAGAAAAAAAAAAACACCACAACTGTGTGGAAAATGACAAAAAGTGACAAAGCCACCCCTGCAGCTCTTGTAACTTCAAATTCACTCAGATTGCAAAAGTCACTCAAGCTCCCTGCTGGGCAACACATGTCACTAGGAAGCATCAATAAGGTAAAAGACAGCAAAACCTGGCTGCTCCCAGCAGGGGGTCGAAGCATCAAAGGATTGTCAGTTAATTTTGTTAGCACATTGCCCAAAGCCTGGTCCCAGTCCCCCAGCATAAAAGAGATTTACCAGTCTCATCAGCGCCGATATTTCATAAGGATTTATTGGAGAAACATGCATCACAAGTCCACCCCAGTTTTATATTTTTAAATATATTTTTAAATATGAAACTTTCCATACACGTAGCTGTCACTCCCACATTTGTAGGGCACATGAGAAGGGAGAAACCAACGGCTTGGACAAGGAACGAAGCAGAAGGTCAGAAGTCGCAGCTTGGAACTACCCGATTCTAACTCGGTTCTGTCCCAATGTGCAGTCGAGATATGACCCATTTTGTATTCAAAGTCAAAACCAGCATGGCCAGAGAGGGAGGAGAGTGTAGACCGTCCCAGAGGAGTGCGAGGGTGTGACGTGGGATGTCCCAGTACTGTTTTAAGCCGAAGCCCAGGTAGGTCCAGTTGTCGTTTCCATTGGAAGGGGGTTACGCCGAGCATACAGGAGCGTCCAGAACCAGCAGCCTACATTCACCCCTGTGTATGCCAGCACAAGGCCAACCTAAGGTAAATAGACACATCTCACTGCCTCTCTGTCTGTACTTATACCCTATTGTATGTGCACCTTTGATGAATATCTGTATAGTATACCCCTATGTATGTATTGTTTGTCTAGTGTCCCCCCAAAGGTGATTAAATCTTTAAACTTAAATCTGGAGCTGGTCTGTTGTCTTGATTGCCCCGATCTCACGTGTCCTTATTCTCGGTCTCTAAAATATCGCTACCCTAAAACAAGTTCCTGGCCTTGTTATAAGACTGTAGCGGACCAGTCTTATAGCTAGCGAGGAACTGGTGGCAGTCTACCAGGTAAGCAGATCTTTCCCAGCTGTTCAGGGTTGTGGTGAGTAGGGTATCTTCTCACACTCCCTGGGTCTTCCTGTGCCCGTGTGGACAGGGGTTAACCCTGAAACCGTATCCAGCTGACCTTTTGCACCCTTAGCGGGGGGCAATGTCACGATACACCCCAAGTTAGGCTATCGACCCTAGAGTGGGCGCGGACTTTTCCTGACAACAACCATTTAATTTAGGTCTCCGTTTACTAATATTAACATTAACTGTGTGAGAATGGTATGTGTAGCAAAACCAGGCTTCCACAAAGATCCAAGACAGCATCTCCAAAAATTCTATTTTTATTCATTTACTTACATCCAAAACATTACGGAATACTTCTGTCTTCTACATTTGGTGTTCCTCACCTCTATACATTCAATACCTGTCCTTAAAACCTGAGTGTTAAAACCAGCAAGACTAGGTAGACTATATTCATTCATATGGGGAGCCCTTGTAAGTTTTCAGCCGATGACAAACATGTCATCCACGTGCATTGTCCCTTAATTTTTTTGCCTTGACCTGACTGAAAGTATCAACAACTCTACCTGAGTGTTTTCCTCACTATTCAGATAGCTTGGTAAAGGTCTGTTATTATGTTTGGCCCCTGTAAACAAACTCCGTTGCTTTGATCTTTCAGTTTTAGCCAGGCTCTGCAATTACACAGCATGCTCCACTTGATATGCTGGTCCTGCTATGTAATGCAGGCAGCAGAAAAGGTCTATTTTGTCTGTCAGGTTCGTAATGCACCTTTATTTTATGATTCTGTGGCGATACATTCTATAAAACCTATTAAAAGAAGCCTGTCACATTGAACATACATCATGTTTTAGAGCAGGAGGAGCTGAGCAGGTATATATACTTTTATTATAAATGATTTAGTGGAACTTGTAATCTCTTCATTTAAATTTCTGCTTATTCTAGGTTAAGGTGTCCAGTGGGAGGTCCAGTGATTGACAGCCATCTCTGAACACACACACTTACTTTTTCATATTTTCAAGAAAATTTGCAACATAGATTTTTTAGGAATCAGTCCAGTTCTGACATGGTTTGAGGGGCTTGTATGTTAGATACCCCAATAAATTATTCCATCTAAGAAACTTCCGCCTTAAAGTATTCAAAAAAGCATTTAGGAAGTGTATTAACCCATCAGGTGTTTCACAGAAATGAAAGAAACGTGCAGGTGAAAATTTCCTTTTTTTTTTTGCAGATTTTCAATTTTTATCCATTATTCACTGAAACACGATAGGTGTGATCAAGCAAATGCAACTCAACATCGATTCCCCCAATTCTTCAGTTTTTAGATATATCCCATATGTGGCCCTAGTGTGCTTTTTCACTTAACACACAAGCCTCAGAATAGGAGAAGCACTTACTGGCCTCTGGGGTGTCATTTTCATTACAACTTTCTTTAGGTGACATTACAGGTTTGTTAAAACTTAATAAACAACCCTAAAAAGACCCCATATTGGAAATGACACCCCTTAAGAAATATATCCAGTGGTGAGGTGAGTATATCGACCCCACAAAATTTTTATTTTTCCAGCAATCTGCAATTTTAGCTGAAAATGTTTTTTCATGAGGATTTCTGGATAAAAAAAGCACCCCAAAATTTTTACACAATGTCTTCCAAGTTCGGCAATACCTCATATGTGGGTGCAAATTGCTGTTTGGGGACATGGCAGGGCATACAAGAAAAAGAGCGCTATTTGGCATTTGGAAAGCAGATTTTTGTGGCCGCCATTTTGCATTTACAACGTCCCCAAAGTACCAGAACAGGTGAAACCTTACCACAAGTCATCCCATTTTGGATCCAGCACTCCTTAGCAATCTGATCTAGGATGTATTGTGCATTTTGGGCCCACAGGTGTTCCGCAGTTTTTTTTCAGCACCACCATTGTTTTTTGGGCTTCAGTTTTACAGCGTTCGCCTTGCAGTTTTTTTTATGTTTTACTACTTTTACATAATAAAAATGCGTTTGTAAAAAATTGCATTTTAAATGGTCATAGTTCAATAGTCATAACTTTTCTATTTTTCTGCATATGGAGCTGATTAAGGGCTTTATTTTTTGCGGGATTAATTGGTTTTTATTGGTGCTATTATGGGAAAAATGGGACATTAATTACTCAAAAACACAGCACAAGGGCATACTCACAGCTTAATGGCTGGATTGAAGACTAAGCCCAGTAGGAGGCAACATTGGCCCCTATGCTACTTGGGAAAGATAAACAGGTACAGCTAATTGCTGAGCAGTAGCTCACACACCCCTCCACTAGGGAGACAATTAGATAATAAAAAACAGCACATTGAATTGATACCTATTCACAACAGAATGCAGAAAAGTCGCAGTATAATAAATGCATAAATGTGCGAGATTGCACAAATGCAAAAATATAGATAAGAAAAACACTCACACGCCTTCTATTATGGGGTTCATATAATGCTTTGATCGCTTTTTATCAAGGTTTCTGTGAGGTGTTTTGAACAAAATACAGCAATTCTGGAACGTTTTTTTAGTTTTTACAGCGGTCACCGTGCGGTATAAATGACGTGCTAGTTTTACTCAGCAATATGATTACAGTAATACCAAATTTGTATATTTTTTATGTTTTACTGCTTTTACAAAATAAAAACACTTATTCTAAAGGGAAAACACGTTTTTGCATCACCATAGTCTAACAGCCATATTTATATTTTTCTTTATGTTGAAGTGCTTTAAACAAAAAAAAGTGTTTTTATTGTGTAAAACAATATTTATGCATTGCTATCTTCCAACAGCCATTACTTTTTTACTTTTCTTTATACAGAGCTATGTAAAGGCTTTTCTTTTGCGGGATGAACTGACGTTCTCAATGTTACCGCTTTGGCGTTTTTATTCCATTTCATGTGCGCGAATGAAGAAAAATCGCAATGCCCTGTTTTTTTCTCTTTTTCAATGTGTTCAACGTGTGTGTTAAATAACATGACAGATTTATAGGTTAGGTTGTTACACATGCGGTGATACCAAATACACATAATTTGTTTTTTAGGGCGATTAGCGTCTGGAATGGGGAAAAGGGCAGTGTACGTGTTTTTATTTTATTTTTTGCACTTTTCCCCATAGGGGACATGTAACAGGGATCTTTACATCACCGTTACAATGGAGAGCAGTACATACTGTAGCATTACTGCTATGTACTGCTCTCCATGGCAACTTTCAATCACTATACCCAGCCATTCCCACAGGACACGGCCGGGCATAGTGATGTCACAGGCCTAACAAAGGCTTCCGGGCTATCAAGGAAGCCATCTGCAGCTGTGATTGCTCCCTCTATCTTTCAGTTAGCTGTTGTGATCGTAATTGATTGTGGCAGCTTAGGGGTTAATCGGCAGCAGGTGAGGCAGCATGGGGCCAGCTGTAATATACATCTGGTCACATACTGCGATCATGTGGGCCCTGCTTGAGAGCCTGCACGATGTCTAGGTCTGGGACTCCCTAGTCATGAAACAGTGGCTCCTAGTCAGACACAATGAGAACCCAATGCAACTGTACAGCATACAGAAGGTCCACATATACATAGGACGACATGTATGATTTTTGGCGCCCAGGCAGCATTTTTTTTTTTGCACACATTTGTAGTGTAGAATGCGCCTGAATCTATGAACCTGTTCTACTGCGGGTCATAGATTTAGCGCTTTCTAGCTACAAAGCGACACTTCAGGCTCAGGTAAGCCACTTTTAAAGTGCTCTACCTGTTCCAGCAGTAATACACTTGGATTTTCCATACTAAAGTCATAAATATGTAGAATCATAGGGTTGTGGTGCGACACACCTCCAGAACGCCCCCCAATCTTAGGCGCATTAAAAGTGTCACGGGCGCATTATAATGCGCCTATGTTTGGAGTGCGCCTGCTCATGCATCTAGAGAACAGGGCTGCGCCAGTTTATAGGCTGAAAGGACACCAGAATACTGGTGCAGCCCCGTACATACATGTCGCCCTTAGGACCATTAACACAGTAATTTTCTAAAGTTGCACACTTACTTGTCTAAAGACTTCTGTGGAAATATGAATGGACCACGACATATCCGATCTACGAAGTTTAGAGGAACCTTCTGGATTTGTTGGCAGCACAGCATGATGAAGTCATACTTGCAGATAAAGAGATTATTGTCTGTTATCAGAACAACACGTTCCTTTTCATTGTTCCAATGATCAACTCTGCAGGGAAAAAAAACATTAAATACATCAGATGTACTAGTCAATGAGCACATTAAAAATGTTCTATGTGGCAATAAAAAGGAACGCTGTACTGGATATGTATTTTGGAGTTTGACCTCAAGGTGGCAGCATTTTATCGCTCTACATAACCAGAGGGAAAGAAACTGCATGCCAGCTTTTTAATTTGACATTATGGTGATTATTCATTCTGAAATCTTGTTAAAAAATATCTCCCATCTGGATTATGAACAAAACTGTAAAACCTCACAAGTTTCTGTGAGTGGCTGTCTTCATTTAGAAAGATTCTGACAGCCTCAGAGAACGCGAAAATAAGAGAAAAAATATCATGCAAGCAGCTTTTTCACTAGGTAGAAAATTGTAAGAAAACCACAAATAACCAGAGTATTACATTGGGCCACTGCATCTCATCCTTTTAGTTGTCAACCAAAAGCCAAAGTATCAGCATGCCCCAGCATGTCATTATTTCCAGATCCTGGCTCACCTTTGCATCCCCCAAACTGCTACCAGCTTATTTCCATAAGACCTGGTATTATTGCAGTACCCTAAGTGTCAGCCACATGAGACCCTTTGCTATAGTGTGCCATTACTGTAGGTGCCAAGTGACAGTGCAAAAATGACGCTATTACTGTATCACTGCTAAAGTCCAAACATCAGAACTGTATGGCCTGCAATGTGATCATGCCAGATCTGCAGGAGCCAAAATACATCATGACCTGGCTAAAGGGCGACATGACCTAATGTCCCATGTCAGAATAACCTGATTTTTGGGACTGTAATGCTAAAAGTATGAACTCTTTGTAACATTAAGGCCCAGTTCACATCTTCGCTGCCTCCGCTGAAGAGGATTATACGTAATATAACGGACATCGGTGGTGCTCGATGGACTCCATTGAGTTCTGTCACGTTTCCATCATGGTGTCCGTTGTTTTAACAGAACAAATAGCTGCACTGCTCCAAACAGATACTCCAACAGAAATGTGAAGCTGGCCTAAGAAAGATGCAAAGCAAAGGCTGTCTTTTCTCATTCTATCCACAGACTAAAGTGTGTAAGGTCACATTTAAATGCCTGCAGCTGGCTCAAGATACTGCATTGGCAGTTTCTTTGCAAAAGCCAGACCAGTGCCCAAGTAAATAGAAAGGATCTTCCAGAAGCTAAGAAACAGTAGAAAAATTAGGAAAAATTGTAAAAATGAGCATATTTACACATACAGATATATATCATATATACTGTATATACACACACACACATATATATATATGATATGTGTATTGTGAGACAGTGAAAGATGGAGTGGTTGAGAGAAGGTATATTTCCCCGAGAATAATTTCCTATGCGGCCTTAGGCAGTGTATGGACCAGTGCGTGTCACTGAAAGGCCTGGGCTCGGTGAAGAAAAGCCGACAATTCTTATGTGTCAGTGATTACTGACATGTTAGTATAGCGGTTCCAGTCCGCTTAGTCTGGGTCGGCTTTTCCTGGAGTGCTCAAAGCGAAGGGTGGATGGCCACTCCCACACACCAGGTGAGGCTGGTGTCAGGCCTATAAAGCCTGGGCCTGAAGGTCTGTGTTTGTCTCTGGAATTAAGAGTGAAGCCCTGCTGGGATCTACAGACTGTGTGAAGTCTAGAGAGAAAACCTGTGTTAGCCAGTGCTCATACAAGCAGGTATTTCATTTACCATTTTTGCAATTTGACAGGGTTGGCTTTGGTCAGTATGGTGCACCCCACTTAGAACGCATCAATATGGCGCTCACGGGTTACACAAACTGTTGTTGGGAGATTTTAGCTCTGAAGCCTACAAAATTGGGATTATAATTCAGAAGTATAACTGTAGCTGTAGGATCAGGAAAAGTAATGCAAAGCATTTACAGCATGGTTAACTTTTTTATATAAATCAATTATACATGAAAACTGGGGGTTATTATTTATTTTTTTTTTTTTTAAACAATGTTTAGAATGCTAAGATGTAAGGAACATGTATTTCATTTAGGTGTCATTATTTTCATGTTCTAGCCTTTAAATAAATGGCTACAATGTATCAAGGATGCACACCTTTTCTGCCTCCTATGTAAAAAATAAGTTACCACTAACAATAAATACTATTTTTTACTTGGTGACTAAGTATTTTGATTTCAAACAATTCTTAATTTTAACTGTACAGATGATCATTATTGAATAACTATCACCTTTATAGCTACCATTTTCTACAGTGGTACTAGATATGGCTTGTAACTTTTCCACTGACTAGAGACAATGTTACGAACCAGCTCTTGAACTTGAAAGGCAAACGCAGTTCAGGGCTTCATTAAAACAAATTCATTCACTTTTATTATTCCATTGTAAATTTCGATAAAAAGTACTGCTACAAGAGACCTCCAGTATGGGCTATTCATGCAAGCTGACAGACCAACACGTTTCGGGTCACATGACCCTTACTCATGGTACAGCTGCTACTGTGATTACCTTGTTTAAATAGACCCAATACTGACGTAATATCCTATCGACATTTAAAACATACAATACATGTTAATATGTAAACAACTATACAAGTTTACCAATACAAGATTTAAAATACGATGGTACTGAATGTCCCGTCTGATATTCAGACCTTTTCGGACTCGCGTGTCGAGGTGGAAAATCCACCACGTCTCCCTAGCTAACAGTTTCTTCTGTATATCTCCCCCTCGTAGTGGACGCAGAATGTGTTCAATGCCTATTACTGACAGAGAACGCAAGTCTCCTCCACGTTTCTCAGCAAAATGCTTAGAAACTGCTGAGCACTTAAATAATTCCGTTTTTCGGGCATCAGATAAATGGCGGCGGACACAGATTTTCAAAGGGCCTGTGGTACAAACCACATATTGGACCCTGCATTCCTTACAACCAATTAAATATACTACATATTTTGTGTTACAATTAATAAATGTTTTGATACCAAATGTTTTATCATTGCTGTATGAAGTAAATGCAGGGCTGTGGAGTCGGAGTCGGTGCCTTTTTTGCAGGAGTCGGAGTCGTCATAAAAGGGACCGACTCCGACTCCCAAAATATATAATAAGTTGGTCCAGTTAGTTCGATGCAAAGAGCAAGAGGAATTGGGTCCGGCCAGTGCTACTGCTCCCATATCTTCAGCCTTATCACATGAGGAGTGTAATTGATGACATGGAGCAGGCAAAGCGCTGCCCCAGGGGAAAAGATTCCGCTCCCATAGCAAACAGATTTCAGCAAAATTTTTCACCTGTTTTCAAAGAAGTAGAAGAGTCCAACCATTCATCAAAGCTGACTGTGGCTGAGGCAATTCCTTTATACACTGACATTGTTAGAGATGTTGCCCATGTGGTCACAGCTTTGCCCCCAACCCAAGTTAGTGTAGAGAGGCCGTTCTCTAGCCTGGAAATAATGAGATCAGATGTGAGGTCATGTATGCAGGATCTGATGGAGGCAATAATGTTTCTCAGAACAAATTCAGAGATTCCATGAATGTTCCTGCAGTGTTTTGCATATTTACAATTTTTTTTGTGTTCTAAAGTCAAATCCAATAATTATATTTTGCACTGACAAGCAAAATGGTAAAAATGTTTGGAACTTGTGACTTTCAGGCTCCATATCTCTCCATCCACTACAGCTTTGTATATGAGGCTACTGTAATTTTATATACAGCCATCTTATCTATCTTATACATAAATTTGACTTGCAAGTATTTAGCATCTGCTCAGTTCTGCAGATGCTTTCCTGTAACTGCATTGTTACTGTTTTGCTCCTAAAAATCAAAATGTTAATTTTTATTATTTTGTTAGTATTTGGAAATCCACCTTTTGGTTTTCAATACTGCCTGTATCCTTCTGGGCTCTGGATCAGATTCAAGCACATCTTGACCAAAATCTGATCCCAGGTCTCTTCTACACATAACCAATGTTGGTGCAGACTGGACTTGGATACAAATACAGCTTTTACTTCAACTCTACCCACAAGTGTTCAAAAGATCAAAACATTGTTACACTTTTGCTTGTCAGTGCCTGTTCTACCTAAATAGCTTGATTATTGTATAATCAGGTGATAAAAAGCTTGATGTTACCATTTTACTACAGTAAAGTTATCACTTAAACATGCGCCCTGTATGAGGGAGTCAGGAGACGGGAGTCGGAGGTTTGGGAAATTGAGGAGTCGAAGTCGGGGCTTTGGCTTGCCGACTCCACAGCCCTGAGTAAATGACGATGTTTTTTCTACGCAATTACATGTAGTACAAATCCTATGTCGGCATCCATAAAAGCCTGTTGGATTAAGCCAATTACATGCTGTTTCAGTATTAGAAATAAATACGCTGGATGAAATACGTGATCCCATGGTTGGAGCTCTACGTGGGACAAACCTAATATTGTGTTGTAATGCCTTCATTGATTGACAAAAAGAATTGGCAGATGAGTTTTGATAATATTCACAATTTTACTATACAGTCTGCTGTAGTTGGTTAAAAAGTACTCATATCACTATTGCTGGTATTTTTAGAATCCAATTTTTTTCAAAAACAACCTCAATCTGTTTATTTTATTGACTATTTGAGGCTCTCTCCAATATTTCTTGTGTATATACCCTCTATCTTGTAATTTGTCACAAATGATATTTTGCTGTACCACAAACTCATTTGGAAGGGTACAATTACGTTTCGTTCTTATTAGTTCCCCCACCGGAATATTATTGACTACATGGGGTGGATGACAAGAATCCGCTCTTAATGTCTAGTTCCTATGCATAGGTTTACAAAAAGGTTTGACCTGTATAGTACCATCCTCACCTCCCATCAAGGTAACATCTTAATAATTTATCGAGTCAGTTTTATGCTCACATGTAAACCGTTACCCCATACTGTTATTGATGTACCTAACAAAATTATCTATCGAACCATCGTCACCTACTAAAAATAAATATGAGATCATCAATGTATCTAGAATACTATTTGTTGGAATCAATAAATGGATGATCTGGATTGAATAAAAATCTTTCCTCCCAAGCTGACATATACTGTATATGTTAGCCAGTGATGGCGAAAATCTGGCTCCTATGGAAGCTCCTAATAACTGCTGCAAAAACTTTTGATTAAACATAAAAAAAATTATGAGAAAGTAAGTAATCAACTGCCAAAATGAGAAAATGTTGTTTCTGTTCTGAAAAGTTACTGTATCTGCCTAAGAAATCCCGCAAGACCGGGAGGGCCTGGCTATGTGGGATGCATGGGTATAACCCCATCACATCGCAAGACAACCAGGATCCCCCAGTCGGCCAAGCAATGGATTCCAAAGTATAGACTAGTTGTTTAGTGTCCCTCAGAAAGCTAGGTAACTTAACCACCAAAAAAAAAAAAATTGGCGATCACTGACTAGCAATCACTGATATTGGGGATTATTAGGCTTTGTCTACACAGAAAAGTTAAAATACCGTTGAAAATCAGTTATTGTTTTAACTGCTGTACCACGCCGCCATTTACGCATTTTTGGCAAAAAAAACCACTCGGATTTCAGATTCCCGGTGGGCCAGTACATGGGCTGCACGGGAATCTTCCACTGAACAGTCATCAACTTCAGTACAAAACCTGTGCTGTATAGACTAGGATTTTCTATTGAAGTCTATATAACTTTGGGTACGGTCGGATTTTCAGCAGATTCAAAATACAGAGTCCGCTAAAAATCCAACGAGAAGCTAGTGCTGTGTAGGCATAGCCTAACTGGGTGTCTTGTGGCTGTAGCTGTTAAATAGGGGTTTGACAGCTGTCACCATGGTACTAAAGAACATTTTCCGAAATGTGTCAAAAGATGCACCACCCTGTCTAAAGTCCACTGGATTGCAATCATGTTTTTTTATCTGTTGGGAGTGAGATAACGTGATCATCAATTGTTACACACTTTATAATTTGCATTTTGATGCAGTTTTGTCTAGCCAAAAGCTGGAGTGGAGCAACAAAAAGAAGTACAATTAAAAGCTGTATTTTTCTTTGTTTTATGCATTCTCAATTTTGCTTTTAAAGGCACAGAAATGGCAACAAAATGCAAAAGCAAACTTTATACAGCTCTATATCTGCAGCTTAGATGGACAGTAAACAAAATAACTTTGGTCAGCAATGATTCCTTTACTTGTGGCAAACACAAACCATGCTTTTGTTCACTGATGTTTTTTTCTGCAAGTTCACGGGAAAGCTGCTAGGGTCAACGCATGGTGCAGTTTAAAAAAAATAAGATTCAAACAGTTCAATGTGCAACATACTCTTTTGCCTTAGTCTATTAAAGTGGTTGTCTCACTATTTTGATTCATCTTACCTCAGTCCTGTTTTTCTCTTTCATTTTTCAGTTCAGGGGCGTGTTTACTGGCTTCTATGGGCCTTCAGTGACAGGTCTGTAGCTATAGCAACCAGCGGTGGCAGCCTATCAGTAAAGATCGAACAGGTCTGTAGCTATAGCAACCTGAAGAGCTGATACATCCCATATGAGAGGGGATATCTAGGAATAGGTCGGAAACTTAATAGACACATGTTACAAAGTGACTTGTTTTTGCAAGGTCTTTAACCGAAAAAGCAATCTTTGTAGTGAGACAACCCCTTTAAAATGAATATATATATATGTACTTAGTTCTCCCATCTCAGCCATTTTAGTGCCACAGCTGGTCCAGTGTCCCCAGCCAGTCCCTCACTGGTGACATCTGGTTCGGGCCCTACGTCTACCTGTGCCAATGCAGCAACTGACCGGGTTAATGTAGTAAAAGACCTTCTAAAAACAGCATCAGGTCAGACCAGGCATTGTTTTCTGAATCATATGACTGAGTGGTCCTGAAGCCCCATTTACCTTTTTAGGTGTATTTGTAAGTGGTACTTTTATTAGTTTATTTATAAAACAGATAGTACATGTGAACATACCCTTAATCACAGGGGTGAAAAAGAACAAACTGCATGTTTTGGCTTAGTATCCTAAGGAGGACTAAGCCCCCTTTTTGGCTTATTTTATAGAATTAATGCTACAGTATTTTTACTAACGTGGAGTGGTACACCAGTGTGTAATTACATAACACATGCCTTTTCCCCAGCATGCTTGTTGAGAAATCCAGCATATAAACATTGTACAATCGCATTAATCTACCTTCCCCTATTTGTGAAGCCAATGTGCACTTCAGATGTCTGATGAAAGACCAAGCCCGAGTGACCCTCAGTAAAATATAAATGAACTGGAAGTCCAGTCTGCCAACTCTTCTATTTTCCTAGTGTGGACAGACTTTAATAACAGAAACTTATAGGGGTTGTCTCATCTCAGAATTTCATAGGATGCATGAATGAAATAATGCTGCTTTGCTCTGTCACTTCCTGGTCAAGTTGTCTGTAATTAGCATATGAGCTCTGTGTATTCAGAATTCTGTTTATTAGTCTAGATTAGCTAAATTACCTTCTACCAGGAGAAGCCGCTGAGCTAAAGTAAACATTAGTAATTACTGTCTTTTGTCTGAAAGATCAGATAACACACAAGCTCTCACACTGCTGGCCACCACCTGTGTGATGATGTCACTCCCTGCTATCAGATAGAACAAACAGCAGGGGGAAGGAGTACACAGGTCGGTCACTTGGGAAACCAGAGAGCTCAGAAGGTGATAAAATTACTTGTAGCTCCTTAACAAAAAAAAATGAACAAAGCGATATATTGGGAAATGTCTTCATTTAGTGATCCCAACATGTTGAAAGCTAATCTTTGTAGTGAGACAACCATTTTAAGACAGTCTGACCAAAGACCATAGGGCTCTACGTAGCCCTATGATCTACAAGCAAGAGCAGCCTGGTAGTTCTCTCCCAATACCTGCTGAACATCTAATTACAGTTTTTTGCTTGGTATAAAAAGAACTAATTCTCTAGGGTCAGTTCTGAGACACAGTTAAACAACATATTCTACTGGAGCGGATGGTGAAACTGCAAAAACTATATAAAGTGCACCAGTAAAGAGATAACTGATAGTCATATGAAAAAGTTTGGGCACCCCTATTAATCTTAATCATTTTTAGTTCTAAATATTTGGGTGTTTGCAAAAGCCATTTCAATTTGATATATCTAATAAGTGATGGACACAGTAATACAAAATGTGCAATATGCATAAAACCAAATTTTGACTGGTGCAAAAATTTGGGTACCCTTATCATTTTATTGATTTGAATACTCCTAACTACTTTTTATTGACTTTCTGAAGCACAACATTGGTTTTGTAACCTCACTGAGCTTTGAACTTCATAGCCAGGTGTATCCAATGATGAGAAAAGGTATTTAAGGTGGCCAATTGCAAGTTGTTCTCCTATTTGAATCTCCTGTGGCATCATGGGCTCCTCAAAACAACTCTCAAATGATCTGAAAACAAAGATTGTTCAACATAGTTGTTCAGGGGAAGGATACAAAAAAGTTGTCTCAGAGATTTAACCTGTCAGTTTCCACTGTGAGGAACATAGTAAGGAAATGGAAGACCACAGGGACAGTTCTTGTTAAGCCCAGAAGTGGCAGGCCAAGAAAAATATCAGAAAGGCAGAGAAGAAGAATGGTGAGAACAGTGAAGGACAATCCACAGACCACCTCCAAAGAGTGTCACTGTGCATCGGTCAACAATACAGCACACTTTGCACAAGGAGAAGCTGTATGGGAGAGTGATGCGAAAGAAGCTGTTTCTGAAAGCACGCCACAAACAGTCGCCTGAGGTATGCAAAAGCACATTTGGACAAGCCAGCTTCATTTTGGAAGAAGGTCCTGTGGACTGATGAAACAAAGATTGAGTTGTTTGGTCATACAAAAAGGCGTTATGCATGGCGTCCCAAAAACACAGCATTCCAAGAAAAACACTTGCTACCCACTGTAATATTTGGTGGAGGTTCCATCATGCTTTGGGGCTGTGTGGCCAATGCCGGCACCGGGAATCTTGTTAAAGTTGAGGGTCGCATGGATTCAACTCGGTATCAGCAGATTCTTCAGAATAATGTACAAGAATCAGTGATGAATTTGAAGTTACGCCGGGGATGGATATTTCAGCAAGACAATGATCCCAAACACAGCTCCAAATCTACTCAGGCATTCATGCAGAGGAACAATTACAATGTTCTGGAATGGCCATCCCAGTCCCCAGACCTGAATATCATTGAACATCTGTGGGATACTTTGAAGCGGGCTGCCCATGCTCGGCAACCATCAAACTGAACTTGAATTGTTTTGTAAAGAGGAATGGTCAAAAATACCTTCATCCAGGATCCAGGAACTGATTAAAAGCTACAGGAAGCGACTAGAGGCTGTTATTTTTGCAAAAGGAGGATCTACTAAATATTAATGTCACTTTTCTGTTGGGGTGCCCATACTTTTGCACCGGTCAAATTTTGGTTTAATGCATATTGCACATTTTGTGTTAGTACAATAAACCTCATTTCAATCCAGAAATATTACTGTGTCCATCAGTTATTAGATATATCAAATTGAAATGGCTGTTGCAAACATCCGAATATTTAGAACTAAAAATGATTAAAATTAATAGAGGTGCCCAAACTGTTTCATATGACTGTAAGTCGTTTATGGGAAAAACCCATTAATCAGAAAAAACAGAATTCAGTTTCTTGCATCTTCTCCGCTACATTGAAAAATTGTAATTCTACTGTATTGTTTAATTCAATGAGATGACATAAAATAACACTAAACCTTGAAATAAAAAAAACACAATAAAAACAAACCGCAAAATCCCTGTCAACTTGTTTGTAGTGGATTCTGTAGGCCAGGACCATACTGTCTATAAGGCAAAGAGAGCTCCTCAGAGCCCAATAGCATACACTCATTTGTGTGACAGTAGATGAGACAATAATATCGTGCATGATTGATTTATTTATTTTTTTATTACATCACATTAAACAATTACAACCCTGTAGCAAAATAAACTAAAGTTGTCTATAAACATAAAATACCAACTCCAATCCTCCACATAAGAAATGGATGCTCACTCTTTAGGAAGATAGGACAAGAAGTGGTCATTCACTTTTGTTAGGAGGCCCCTTAACTCTCTGGAGCTGACCATGCTGTACATGTGAGCTTGTTGAATGGTTGATTGCTAGCCCTATATAAAGATGATCCTCACTAATTTTCTGTTCCCAGTAAGTTAGAGCCCTGTTTGGCCTTTATTCTGTGATGCTTCTATTCTGTCAGTATCTGTTTTTTTTAGTGTTTTATTCCTGCGTCCTAGGGATAGAGTTAGGGACATTTATTTGTTGGTGTCTTGTTTCTGGATTAAGTTTATCCTTCTATCTCCATCCATGCCCTTGTCATCATGGCTGTGGAGTCGGCAAGCCAAAGCTCCGACTCCTCAATTTCCCTGACTCCGACTCCCAAATTTCATAAATTTACTGTAGTAAAATGGTAACATCAGGCTGTTTATCACCTTATGTTACAATAATCAAGCTATTTAGGTAGAACAGACACTGACAAGCAAAATGGTAACAATGTTTTGATCCTGTGACTTTCAGGCTCCTTATCTCCCCATCCACTACAGCTTTGAACATGGGACACCCATTGTTATATAGACAATCATATACATAAAATTGACTTACAAGTATCTAGCATCTGCTTAGTTCTACAGATTCTTGTCATGTAACTGCATTGTTACTGTTTGCTCTTAAAAATCAAAATGTTAATTTTTATTATTTTGTTAGTATTTGGTAAATCCACCTTTGGCTTTCAATACTCTTCTACACATTCCCAATGTTGGTACAGATTGGACTTTGGTACAAATACAGCTTTTTCTTCAACTCTACACACAAGTGTTCGATTGGGTTGAGGTCTGGGCACTATGGAGGCCAATACAGGAACTCTAATTTATTGGCATTGAACCATTCCTTCTCCAACCTTGACGTCTGCTTCAGGTCATTGTCCTGCTGGAACACTGGGTCGTCTTTTTCATACAAATAGTACTGAAGTATATGAAGTAACTCATGTTGTAGGATACTCGCATTGAGATCAACATTGATCCTGGTCAAGTATCCAACATCTTTGGCTGTAAAACATCCCCATATCCTCAGGCTTCCTCCACCGAACTTGACAGTTTCTTGGTCCGTTAGCCCCATTCTTCCAAACCTATTTGCCCCCCATCAGAGCCTGGTCAATTGACTTTCATCTCATCGCTCCAAATCACCTGTTTCTAGTCTTCCATTTTTCATACTTTTTTGCAAACTCGAGCCAATGCTTCTTATGAGATTGAAGTCAAGGCTTCTTTACATTTTTTCGGGCCATCATTCCAGACCTGTGTAATGCGTGCTGTATGGTGCTTGCATGGACGTCTGTGATGTCACTTTTACAAAGCCTACGAGCCACCTCCACTGCTGTGTCTGTCACATTAGAACTGATAGACCTTGTGATTACCCAACTTGTTGACTCTGATATTTTGCCTGGACAACCACCTCTTGGCTTTTGAATGGATGGATGGACTTCATTTCATATTCTTCCAGCTGTCATGGCCTCACATGGTGCAGTTTGGCAATTTTCTTGGCCCAGAGACACCGTCGATGATGCCGCTTCTCTTTTCTTGGGAAATCTTTTATGGCTGCCCAAACCAGTGACCTTTCACTTGGGAATCAGCCTAATAACACACTGAACTTTTAGGGAATGTGAGAACAGGTTGTAATTTGTAGTATACAAGAAGAAAAAGATTGTCCCACCACCAGGAGAAACAGTACCAATGTCAGTTACATGACAAGAATCTGCAGAACTAAGCATATGCTAAATAGTTGCAAGTCAAAGTTATATATGAGATAGCCAAGACGATTGTCTATAAAATGATGGGAGTCTCACATTCAAAGCTGTGGTGGATGGAGAGATATGGAGCCTGAAAGTCACAAGGTCAAAACATTGTTACACTTTTGCTTCTTAGTGTAATATATATTTATTGGATACAACTTTAGAACACAAACTTAAAAAATGGTAAATATGCAAAACACTGCAATAAGTGGGGAAAAAACTGTTTTCAACAAAAACATCCTGAATAACATGGAGTGAGTCTATGAATTTGTTCTGAGAAATAGCATCGCCTCATAGGTGACTTCACATCTGATCTCACTAATTCCAGGTTAGAGAAAGGCCTTGTTACACTAACTTGAGTTGGGGGCAAAGCGGTGACCACAGGGGCAATTTCTCTTAACAATGTCAGGGTACAGAGGAATTGCTTCAGCCACAGTCAGTTTTGATGAATGGTTGAACTCTTCTTCTACTTCTGTGAAAGCAAGTGAAAAATTTTGCTGAAATATAGTCAATCTGTTTGCTATGGAAGCGGAATCTTTTCCCCTGGGGCAGCGCTTTGCCTGCTCCGTGTCAACAATTAGGCCTCGTTCACACGGCTTATTTGTCCGCGGATTGGCGCCGTACTCCGCGCCGGATTTGTGCTGCAGTACGGCGCCAATCCGTCGGAGTCATTACGGTAATCCACTGCTGTCATAGAGAACAGTGGATTCCGTCGCTCCTCCCCGCTCGGCAAATCCGCCGCGGGGGGAGAAAGTGACATGCACATTATTTACGGCGCGTACGCGCCGTAGATAATGCAAGTCTATGGGGCCGGGGAACGGCGCCCCCGCCGCACTCCGGCCCCGCCCCCGTCCCGCCCCTTATTCACGGCGGATTTCTGAGCGCAATCCGGCTCACAAATCCGTCGTGAATAAGCCGTGTGAACACTGCCTTACACTCCTCATGTGATGAGGCTGAAGATATGGGAGCAGTAGCCCAATTCCTCTTGCTCTTTGCACTGCATTGAACTAACTGGACCAACTAATTATATACTTTGGGAGTCGCTCCATTTTATAACCACTCCTTCAAAATGGACACCGACTCCACAACTCTGATTCCGACTCCACAGCCCTGCTTGTCATTGTCCATCATCCATCTCTAAATTAAATTTTTGTTATACGCTTCATATTAATTGCATTAGCTTAATTTACGGTATAAGCTTTGTTGCCATTTGTGTCAACCAGCACTATTACAAAGATAATATAGAACTGTTATTTCACAAAGAAAACATGTTTTTACTATAACAGACATCAAGAGATTTCACAGGTCCTCTTTAAATGCATTTATATGCACTAACCTTTTTATGTACATCAAAATAATGTGCTTTAATATACAGGTATAATAGCTATACCGCACATAAAATACTTTAGCCAAGATAAACCAAATATGAAATTTAGCATTGTTCCTTTAAGAAAGTAAAAAGCTTTCCTGGATATATTGTGTACAGTATATCCTTCAACAAGCTGTTCCCCGCCACCTGCTCAGTGCTTTAATTACAAGACGTATCTCCATTCTAGACTACGGTGTCAGCTATGGTGGTTCAATGTTTTTGTCATTCTGTTTCTTCAACAGCAACCTACTGGGGATATGTTTAACTAGAAACAAATAGAAAACATGATTCCAGTGCCAGTGCGGAGCTGGCACACAACACTCACTGTGCCAGACCATTTCCAGCAAATACATTCTCAGTAACAAACAGAAACGAGCACTTATTGTTTCACAGTAGAATAGCCTTGAATACGGCTAATACATGGCTTGTACCCTGCAATATATATATATATATATATGTATAGTGCTGCAAGCAACATATAACTACTGACTTTAGCAATGCCAAAATGCGAAACTCACTCTGTTAGCAGCCAGGCACTATTAACAGTTTCCTTCTCCTTTGATAACAGCTGGTTTGTCAGGTCTTCAACAGCTTGATCAAAGGCTCCTGGCTAAGAAAGAAAGACAGGAACATTTAAGAAGTGAGCAGTCAACTAGGCTTGCCCTAGTTATTTCGAGGATCAGATTAGAACAGTCTTCAAACAACCCTTCAAATATTTTAGTTCACTTTCCCACCAGTAACATAGTTGGCAACTTTCTGAACTGGTTTCTAGAGATAAATAATGGTACTAAATATTCACTCCAACACATATATACCAAAATAATCTATGAAATAATAAATGTATAAATAAATAATACATGTATGTTCCCAAACCGCAGTAAGAAACTGCTCCAGCAAACATGTATGATGCATAGCACTGTTTTCTGTAATGAGGTTGTCCCTTTAGTAAAAGGAGAGAATATGTGGAATGTTGGTATGGAAGAATATCTTGTGACTACCAGTCACAGTTCATCTCGAGCACTGGGATGCTTTGTACTTTGTGTTGATAAAAATAAAGACTATTATGTGGATATGTTCTTCATCTGGAATACATAGCATAGCAGGAAATATAGCACGGGTGTATAGAAGAGAAAAAAAACCAAAAGCTTCCATTATCTTGTATGTAGATACACAAAAAATACAATATACAAATTAGTTGCACAGAACGAGGCAGCAGAAGTGCATCACTTCTGTTGAATATGCCTGCCCTTTATCAGTGGATTTGATGAAGAGGTTATTTCACAAGTACCGTATATACTCGAGTATAAGCCAAGTTTTTCAGCCCAAAAAATGAGCTGAAACAGTGAGTTTATACTCAAGTCGCTGCAACGGCCCGGGCGCCGGCATGGACACTTCAGCTGTACGCGACTCCTTAGGCCGTGTTCACACGGCTTATTCACGGCGGATTTGTGCGCCGTATTGAGCGCACAAATCCGCCGTGAATACGGGGCGGGACGGGGGCGGGGCCGGAGCGCGGCGGGGGCGCCGCTCCCGGCCCCATAGACAATGCATTGTTTACGGCGCCTCCGCGCCGTAAATAATGTGCATGTCACTTTCTCCCCGCCCGACGGATTTGCAGAGCGGGGAGGAGCAACGGATTCCACTGTTCTCTATGAGAGCAGTGGATTACCGTAATGACTCCGACGGATTGGCGCCGTATTGAAGCGCAAATCCGGCGCGGAATACGGCGCCAATCCATCGGCAAATAAGCCGTGTGAACGGGGCCTTAGGGAGCGCATATAGCTGAATCCCGAGTTAGCCGACACTGCCCAGGTGCTGCCATGGCCCAGGCGCTGTTGCCGATCTTTTTAGCTATATGCCACTCCTGGGAGCACATACAGCTTGCTCTCCGGTCATCCGTCGGCGTCCGGGCCATGGCCCGGCACAAGTGGGGATCACTTCGGCTATATGCAACTCCTGGGAGCATATACCGCTGAAGACTCTTGCGGAGCAGAGAGCGAGCGCTCCCTGCTCCACAACAGAACTCCGGAAAGCCGCAAGCAGACTTGCGGCTGTCCAGAGTCTCCGGCACAGGCAGCGTGCTATCACGCTTCCTACGTGGCTTGATGACATCATGCTGCCTGTGCCAGAAGACGGAGCGTGAGGCGAGCCTCGGAGCGGAAAGGAATGGTAAGGCCTCGTTCACACGGCTTATTTTGCCGTGGATTGGCGCCGTACTGCGCGCCGGATTTGCGCTTCAGTACGGCACCAATCCGTCGGAGTCATTACGGTAATCCACTGCTCTCATAGAGAACAGTGGATTCCGTCGCTCCTACCCGCTCGGCGAATCCGCCGCGGGAGGAGAAAGTGACATGCACATTATTTACGGCACGTACGCGCCGTAAACAATGCATTGTCTATGGGGCCGGGTGCGGCGCCCCCGCCGCGCTCCGGCCCCCGTCCCGCCCCTTATTCACGGCGGATTTGTGCGCTCAATACGGCTCACAAATCCGTCGGGAATAAGCCGACGGATTTGTGCTTCTACCTGCCTAGAACTGCTATGATGGGACATATACCTGCCTATGATGAGACATATACCTGCCTATGATGAGACTTATACCTGCCTATGATGGGACATATTCCTGCCCATAATTGTCTATACCTGCCTATGATGGGATATATACCTGCCTATGGGGGACACTAAATTGCCTATACCTGCCAATGCCTGCCTATTGGGGACATTAAACTGCCTATGTAATTTTATTGGTATCAATTTTTATTTTTGAAATTTACCAGTAGCCGCTGCATTTTCCACTGTAGGCTTATACTCGAGTCAATAAGTTTTCCCAGTATTTTGTGGCAAAAGTAGGTGCCTCGGCTTATATTCAGGTCGGCTTATACTTGAGTATATACGGTACTTTCAGATATAAGATCGAATATTTAAAGAGGACCTGCGGACAATGAACCTCTGTTTGTTCCCTTTATCTCAGGCAGTGCAAAGGGATCCCTGCTGGTGAGTGGGCTATCAAAGAATGTCCAGTGTAGCCGTTCTCCACTTCTCTGACAGACCGGTGCCTACCATTTCGGTAGTATTTAACTTGAAGCAGTGATATAGAGAGACAACTTGTAAGAAGGGGACCTGACCACACCAGTAGGCACAGACATCATCGTCTTGCATGTGCCAGGGAGCATCTAACCTAGACAAGGGTCCAGTGGTCCTGAATGTTGTTCAGGGACGAAAATCAATTCACTCTGAGCAGAAATGATGGCCGCCAGTGATACAGGAGACATCAAGGAGAGCGCTATGCATCAGCCAGATCAGGCTCCAGTCAGGAACCCTTGGCAGTCATCTATCACGCTGATGTAAATGGTTATGAATGGTCTGACGTGACACTTGGGTGCCTCTCACCTCCCTTAAATGTGCCTGGAGTTGTGTGGCATTTACCATCCAGTTCCACAGGGCATTGTTTACAATGAGGCGGACATCAGTGTGTGATGTAGACAAAGGACCTCCACGTCTTTATCTTTCTGTGACTCTATCAGTCTATCTGTATCTTTGTTGTAACCTGCTGATGACACTGACACTCTAAGCTCATTGGACACTTCCGTCTGAGAGCATCCTGCTTGAAGCCTCTCAATGGTGAGGTACCTTGATCAATAGTAAGATGTTGTCTTGGTCTCATGATGTCATGATGAGGAGGACTGTTTAAATCCGAATTCAAATTGAACCCCTACATTTATTGGGCCATTCAGGGATCAAATGGCTGTTGGGAATTTTGCCATTAAAGAGAACTTGTCACATAGGTTATGCCCCCCTTGCTGAGGACAGCACAAGCTAGTGACAGACATGTTGTTGCCACTCCTGTGTCCCTTAATCTGTAAGATGCTGTAGTTTTCGAGTATTTGGATGCTCAAATTTGCAGTTTTCAGCCAGAAAAGTCAGTCTGTTTTTTTCAAACCCCGCCCACCAGAGGCTAGCCCCGCCCACCTCAACTGACAAACCTATTACTTTGAATAGGTAGAAACATGTGACTAACTGTCAGGTGGGCGTGGCTAGTCTTTGGTGGGTGGGGCTAACACCTACTCATGAATAAGATTTGAGGGGTAAATGCTCTAAAACTACAGCATCTTCCAGAATAAGGGACACAGCGCTGGGAACAGCAGGTCTGGAATAGAAAAATGCAAACGGCAGCACCAGATGAATTAAAACAGGAACTCTTTATTCCATAAGGAGTACAGAATGCAACGTTTCAGCCACTACACTGTGGCCTTTCTCAAGCAGCAAGTGGCTGAAACGTTGCATTTTGTACTCCTTATGGAATAAAGAGTTCCTGTTTTAATCCATCTGGTGCTGCCGTTCGCATTTTTCTATTCCTGGCTATCTTGTTGGTGTGTTCAAGGCTTACACAACCAGTGGACTGGCTGATGCACAGAACTTGGATATTTACCCGTTGTGGAGAATTGGTGCTGTTCTCATTTTCTGTTGGTTTTTCTGGGAACAGCAGGTCTGTCACTAGCTTGTGCTGTCCTCAGCGAGGCGGGCATAACCTATGTGACAGGTTCCCATTAAGCTCCTTGTCAGAGATTAGCAGGTTGTGCAAAAAACAATGAACAATTGGACATCTGCATTCCAAAGTTAAGAGACTCTCATTTAGTTCATTAAAAATAAAACTTTATGTTCATCCTGAAATTTCAACTAAAAGCCAAATATCTCTAACTTTTGTGAGCAGTGTATGTTGGCCATATATGTCCGAATATCTGCTTAAAATATTCAGACATTTTCTGAAGTGTGGCTGAAGGCTAAAGCTGACCAACTATAGTCAATTTGTGACTGCATTTACTCTGTTTAAGCTGTACATGCTGCAGCTTGTGGGACAGAAAGGCATACTGAGCTACAATATTATGTCCCAGAAATAAAATATGTCTGGCCCAAAGCAGACCAAAGAACTGTGAAAATATATCCGACATTTTATGTGGCATCATTTGTCATGTCTGGTGCAATCGGGATTTTTTTCTAATGGACATTTTTGTACCCAAAAAAAGACCCCAATGCAAACACTACCTTTTTACATAAATTTATGTTGGGTAATACAACAGGGTTTTTTTTATATACTTTTAAAGGTATGTCTTTAGACATATGGATGTCGGAGGGGGGACCGGGGGGTCTGCCCGGGAGTTGATTCTTGGGCCCATTCTACAAATCTGCAATGTTTGCTCCTGCCCTTTCTCTGCTTTCACCTAAAAGCCCCCCGGGGCGGGCTATAATAGGACCTAGCATCCCCGGAGTCACTGGGGTTTCCCATGGTGCCCTGTGGCCCATCCAAACCTGCATATGGACAACATGAACCTGCTTGGGAATCCACCAATAACCCAGAATAGAGAGCCATTCTGTAGAAATGACTCTCATTCTGCCAGACTCAGGCTATGTTCACACAGTGTAAAATTTTGCAGTGAAATCAGCACTTATTTAATGGGAGAAAGCTTTTTTTTATCACGGGGATTCATGGATTTTTAATTTCTTCATTTTAAATGTTTTTTTACGGTGCATTTTTTGGTGCATATTTCCATCCGTTTTTTCAGTTTAGGAAACTTCATTATTTTGGATGCTTTATCTTCTTAAAGATTAAAAACGCATAAAGAACTCAAAAAAATACTTGTATGATTTGGTAATTATTTCACAATCCACATTGACTTTCAACTTTAAAATTATTATGATCCAGTTTCTTTACACATCATGTAATGCATCAAATGACACGTAAAAGACACACTAATGATGTCTATTCCCACAGAAAACAATGGGATATAATTGATGCATTTTTATGTGTATTTCGTGCATAAAGATTGAATAAAATATGCATTTCACACATCAAAATAAGCGTAAAAAAAACATTGCGTGAACTTAGCCTTACGGCATTTGGGTGTGGTACAGAGGTGATCACCTGATTGATCTAGGGCAGGGGTGTCAAACACAACCCCTCATGCCCCCTGTTTGATTATACAAATGCATGATGGAGTTTAGATTCCCCAAAACTGAGGCCGCATTTGACACCCCTGCTCTAGGGGCTTATCCCAAAAGAAAATGGTTCTGGCAACAACCCATTAAATTTGGGACTCACAGAAGGGCTTGTTGACAGATTTTTCACCCGTGTTACAAACCCCTTTGTAGATTCCCCCTTGGGCCGACAAGGGGGGACCCCCAAAACGAATTAAAAAATTACGTGCTTTATAGGACTTTACGCTGGCGATTAAAAGACCAGCGCGTTTAGAAGAAGATCCCTGCTGTTTTCAAAAGCGCCGCCGGTCCTTTTTGCAAAAAACGCATGCAATTTTTTTCAAAATGGACCCAAACGCACTTTTGAAACACCAGCGGGGTCTCTCTTTTTGAACCCGCGCGTCCCTAATCGCCCGCATAAATCACTGATAAAGTCCCTGCTAATTTTTAATCCCTCTCTGGGTCCCCCCTGTCCTCCCCAAGACGGATCACAAAGCGTGTTTTAGGAAGCCAATGCAAACTGAAAAATGACCTCGGGGTTTTTGTGCAAATCTGCGCCAAAAACCACGGTCCGCAAGTTTTAAAAAGCCTCAAATTTTTTAACCCATTTTTTAACATTGCTGTTTAGACATAGCTTAAAAAGCAGAAAACTGTTGTAGTTTAATGTATTTGATGGCCACAGTCTAAGGCAACAATCAGTTCTAACTGTCCTAACTTTTCTACCCGGAGGTCAAAAACAAAAAAAAAAAGAAAACTTGATCTGGCCAGGTCCAGGCAGGTAACCAGAGGCACTAGCTTTAAGGTATATTCACCTCGCTGATTTTCAACACTGAAAATTTAGCATGCATCTTAGACATGGATCTTCAATTTGATGCTTAATTTTAAGCAGATTTCTCCCCCCTAATACTATTTTGACTAATGAATTTTTTTCCAGAATCTGTCCAAGACTTGACACTCTTTCGATTTCCACAACAGCTTTTTTTTTTCCTTTGAAAGGAAAATCAGTGTTGTGTGCACAAGACAAAGTAAAGTGGATTGCATCAATAAGATTGATTTTGACATAGCAGTGTTTGTATCAAAAGGTTCCATTTATTTATTTTTTAAGTCACTATACTGTCGACCTTTTAAAATAAAAAATAATTAAAAAAAAAAATTCTACTCACCTCTCTTCAACTTGGATCCAGTGCTGCACCAAAACTTGGCTTTAGTTTAATTTTTTACAAAGATGTCGCAAAAGGCATTGATTTGGGGCAAGGGATGACCCTTACAGAAAAACCATGGGGAGTAGGCCGATGCACGTTGGGTCCAAGGTAAGGGGGAAGGGGATTATATTTTTTATTTTAACATGCAGTATGGTAAAGAAAAAAAATACAAAGTTAAGGGGACAATCCCTTTAAAGGGGTTTCAACACGAAGGCATTTCTTTCCGGGGTTTTTTTGCTTCAGGTCTCGTGTGTTTAAAGGGGGTTTTAATTTGTTTTTAACGCTGACATGTACGAAGCAAACTGTCATCACCATGCCTTTCCCCACAGTGTGCTCACTCTGGTAAAACATAGGTCTGTTTATGTAAAGAGCTGGGAATAGCTACAATGTAGGTAAGTGGTTAGAACTGCTGCCTTTCAGCATAAGGATCCTAGGTTCAAATCTTTTCAGGCACCAAACATGTGAATTTGTTTTGTCAATGCACATACCTGATTGATGTTTCATTATTCTTTTTATTTATTTGCACTGTTTGAGTAATCACCAAGGAGAACAGAGCAAAGGAGTAGAATGACAGTACCTTGGGTTGAACACTCACTCAGCAGTGAGTGTGTATGATTACTAAAAAGGGAAGAGACTGACAGTAGCTGCCTAAGGGGCGAAGTGATGTCTGAGCATGTGCGGCTAGGACCGCAGAGCTCCCATCACTGGTTGGATCCCCTAGAGACGAGCTGTACACTATGGATCACTAAGGCAGCAGCTAAAATAAAATAGTACATCATTTTTAATAATGATGAATAGTGAAAGTGTTTATTATTTAATTTGCAAGTTTACTTTGCGGTAAAACCTCTTTAACTAATTTGGAACACAGTTGAAATTTGGGTTGATTAAAAACTGCATGCATTTTATGATGTAGTTGAAAACCACAGCCTTAGGGCTCGTTCACACAGCTTATTCTGGGACTGATTTCAGCCGTATTGTGCGCCGTATTTGCGCTCCAATACGGCTGAAATCAGTCCCAGTCATTACGGTAATCCACAGTTCTCATAGAGTACGCGCCGTGAATAATGAATGTCTATGGGGCCGGCAGCCGACGTAATTGCGGGGCGAAATCCGTCCCCGCAATTACGTCGGCAATAAGCCGTGTGAACTAGCCCTTAGGTCCACAGCCTGAACAGCCCTATTAACTAAAGCTAAGACAGCTGGCTAACTGCACCGACTGAACAAACTTTCAAGTTCCTATCACAAAAATGTTGTAAGAAAAATAAGATTTGACAGCTAATATCTCAAAAAAAACTGTGTCAAAGGTCTTCAATTTAAAATTGATTTCCATATTGTTGGCAGCCTAAAACAGCACAGTATATGCACTCTACACAAACGACATATTTATCTTACCCTGGCAACAAAGAACTTTCTCATGATAACTTGCTGGTTGGAATGTGCTTCTGAATCCTGCGGCTTCTTCATGTCCTCTTGAGCTTGCTTACTCCTGGGGTCCTGGCTGAAGTGTGAAGCAGGAAGATCTTGTGCGCCAAGTGCCACTGGACGGAATTCTGCCCCTTGCTCAGGTTGGGCCATGTCTGAAAACTGAGAACATAAAAAAACAGCTCAGTACTGAAACTATAGATTATTGCAGGACATGTCACAAGAACACACATGCTGGTGACCTGAGTGAGCATTTTAAAATCTTTTCTATTTTTTTTTCTTAATTTCCCATAGTACTAGGACAGTGTTTCTCAACTCCAGTCCTCAAGACCCACCAAAGGGGATGTTTTCAGGATCTCCCACAGAATGCACTGACAGTAATTATATCACATGTACAATACTGAGGAAATCCAGAAAACATGACTTGTTGGTGGGTCTTGAGGACTGGAGCTGAGAAACACTGTTCTGGAAAATGCTCACTGCTGCAGCTTCCATGTATGTCCAAATCTGAATTTAATATTGCATGGATCCATTGCTGGCTCCACGTCCATTGCTGGCTCACAACCATCTTGTGCTTTCTCTCTTGTCTATGGCTATTTCTACACTGAATCAGACAAAAAACGGCCCGAAAACGGGCATTATTTTACCGATGCAGGACCGCGTTTTTGTCATGCTTTGTACAAAAATCACTTATTTTATTTTACGTCGCCCATACAATAGTATTGTATGGGAAGATGGCAAGAAAACGAGAAGCGCCGGTGTATTATACAACATGTTGTATAATACGCCGGCGCCAGAAGAGGAGCAGAGAAAAGACGAGCTGTGGAGACTGCAGCTCGTCTTTTCTATTGCCGTCTATGGAGCTGCACGAACGATCGTATCTTCGGCGTTTTTAAAAAACTAGAAGCGGCGAAATTACAATCATATTCATGTGCAGTGTAGACATAGCCTTACAGTTTCAAACCCAAGGGCAGGTCTCTCCTTCCAGTAGGCGGGTTTTCCCTGCTCTCTCCCGAGTCATCATCATTCCGTGTGAGCAGTGGAAGAGAGAAGCTCTGCAGACCTCCTGCAATGGCCAATCCTCATGCCTGGTGAGCTGTCATTTCCCTCCACAAGCTCATTGTAACCAGAACACCTGTATTGGTGGAAACAGTTACACATACAGCCCGCTAATATTACAGAAAGTGACAACTTGCGTCTAGCAGATTGTATTATATGGGTGGAGGGAGTCAATCTAGCATTGCCTAGATGCTTTATATCAGAGCTGTCTCTGGGAGTGGATCAGTTTCACCTTCAGTTTGACACAGCTCAGATGGGAGTGATCACTGACAGCAAAGGACAGTCAATCACAGCCCAGGGGCATGTCCCACACAGGGGCAGGACCAATTTAGGAGGTTGAACTAAATATCAGGCAGCCAACCAAAGAGGGTGTGATATAATCACAGGCTGCAGTTTTAGGTGTAGAACACACAGATTAGCTCATAGCTGCTATACTAAATGATTTAGGTAATACAAACCAATAGCAAAAGTTCTTATTTTTCCTGTCCCCATCATTACAGATATGATCTTTGTAGCGAGAAAAACCATTTAACTCTCCTAAGCCATGGAAAAGGTAGGTCCACCATTCAGTGCATTGACTGAAGGTTCAAAGTTAAAAGAGTTTGTCCAGCAAACTAAAATTTCTTAAATTGCTTGCCTGAGTCTTAAAGGGGTTTTATCATTTCATTAAATGGTCTTCAGAATAAGGGGACAGTGAAAACAAGCAACTTTGCAATTGGAGGTCATTAGCAAAGCTGTCTTGTATTCACAGTATTCCTTATCTTGTGTTTCTGTTTACACTGATATCCAGTCCTGGTCGAATCCCTGCTGATCCCTCCTCCTTGCATTTCACTAGCTGAGAGCTCATTTACATTCTGTTCGCCCCGGTCAAATTCACTGGAGTGATCAGTCTCTCACTCAGAGTAAGGGAGAAACAGAAGAAACAGAATTACACTGAAGGGCTTACACAATCAGGAAACAGCACAATTGTGTCGATCCCTGCCTGACTCAGAGTTAGGGGCCGTAGCATTTTCTCTCTCCACACCTAGCAGAAACAGACTGCAGCAGATTCTATAATGAGAAAACATAAGTTTTGTCCCGGTGCCTAACTCTCCTGCATAGAAGCGAGATCTGTGCTCGTTCTTAGAGCTGGATTCAACTGTAACACATCTCCAGCTGTGAGAGGAGAGATCAGTGCTAAGTCTAGATTGAATGTAGCCTGTGGTATGTATACAGCTCTTACAAAATAAGACTGCATAGGGAGAGACACAGTGACATGTGGACTCAGGGAGGGGGGAGTCTTGGGAGCCAGCAGTGAAAGGGGGGCTGATGTCACCCAGCTGGGAGGGGAGGAAACACCCCTGCATTCCTAGATTTGAAAAGCTCAGAGCTGTATGAATCAGCCGAACTAAGGAAGCGATACATCCCCTTTAATTCATCTCCCTGCTTTTGTGTTAATTTCTGTTTTTCCTATGCTATATGTAGCCTCACTTCTTTGCAGCCAAGCGGCAGCATTTCCTGTCTAACCCCTTCCCGCCACAGCCTATTTTTTTTGTCACGTTTGTTTTTCCCTTCCCGCTCTCCAAGAGCAATAATTTTTTCATTTGCCACCTACATAGACATATGAGGGCTTTTACTTTGCGGGGCAAGATGTACTTCCTAATGGCGTCATTCACCGTACCATAGAATATAATGGGAAACCGCAAAAAAATTCTAAGTGAGGCAAAATGTGAAAAAAACATACTTGTGCCATCTTTGCATGAGTGTTTATTTTTTTTTCCGGTGTTCACTCTCTGGTATAAATGTGTTCTCTGTATTCTACAGGTTGATATGAATCCGTCAATACCAGAAATGTCGGGATTTCATTATGTTTTGGTGCATTTCCTAATTTTAAAGTGTTTGCTATGGCACCATTTTCACCAACCAATAAACTTTTTGTACTTCTACCTACAGACTTGTGTGAGCATGCATTTTTTTTTTTTTTTTTGCAGGCTGAAGTGTACTTTTTATTGGTACCAGTTTGGGATGCATCGCAATTTTTTGATCACTTTTATTAAAATGTTTTGGGGACGTGAAATAACCAAAAAAAAAAAAAAAAAAGCAATGTTGCTGTTTTGGAATTTTTTTTCCTTCTATGGTGTTCAGCAAATGGGATAAATTGTGTTATATTGTGTTATATTTTAATAGATCAGAATTTTCAGGAGGTTCCAATACCAAATAAGTGTAACTTTGTATTATGATTTATTTTTTTTTTTCTTTTTAAATAGGGGGGTGATATATGTATGTATGTGTGTATGTGTGTGTATATATAATATATATATATATATATTATATATATATATATATATATATATATATATATATATATATACACATATATACACACACATACTGTTTAACAGTGCAATAGGCTGTGTGAATGATCAAGCCCCTTAGTGATGAATATATATATATATATATATATATATATAATATATATATATATATATATATTGTGACAGAGTGTCTGGACTGGTCCTAGAGGGAGTATATATCTGCCCAAGATACCTTATGTCTGCCAGGTAGCAAGCGACCAGAAAGAGAAGAGTCAGATCTATTAGATCTCTATGTATAGGGTTTGGTAAAACCCATTGTAAAGGGCTGGTTTGAGTGGGGATAGCGAGGGTGGGCCCCACTCCACCTGGACAGGCTGGGTCTTGGGCTACCTGATTAGGTTTAGGTGTGTCTGCCTCATATAAGGCCGGAGCTGCAGACATACACTCTCTCACCCTGGGACAGGTTCACTGCTACAAACCTGAGGGAGCGCCTACTTGTGGTACAGTAATATTGCTGTGTTTAGTGACTGGTATTAGGCCGGCATTGTGTTAGAGAGGTATTCCTAATGTTTAGTTAGAGCCGGACAGGCATAGGATTTGTTTTGTTTGTTTTATTTTATGTACCACATTTAAACAATAAAACTGTCTGCGGGCAGTTTTAAACGAACTTTCCTTGTCGTTTGGACTTCTGTGCCCGTTGAGCTGTGCCCGTCTATATTTTTTAACTTTAACACCGAGTCCCCCTAGGATGCTTCACCACTAGGTGGCTCAATCATTCACATAGCCAATTGCACTGTAATACAATACAATAGGGTGTACAAATATGGCGGTTTAACAAAAAACTTGCCGGCAATGGAAGCCTTCACCAGGCTTCTAGCTGCCATTTAAACCGATCAGGGCCCTGCGATCTCACTGCAGGGGCCCCGATAGGAGTGAGGAACTGTGCGCAGCGGTGTGTTTGCCGCGGTGACTAAAGGGTTAAACAGCATGGGATGGAGCCAGTTACCGACGGGTGTTAGCTGCAGCGCAATCTGTCTACAAAGCTTATCGATACCTATAGGCAATGTTCACACGGCTTATTGCCGACGTAATTGCGGGGACGGATTTCGCCCCGCAATTACACCGGCAGTCGTGCAGCGGGGGCGGGGGGGCCGGCCCCATAGACAATGCATTATTCACGGCGCATCCGCGGCGTAAATAATGTGCATGTCACTTTCTCCCCCCGCGGCGGATTCGCCGAGCGGGGAGAGGAGACGTAATCCATAGTTCTCTATGAACTGTGGATTACCGTAATGACTGGGACGGATTCCAGCCGTACTGCAGCGCAAATACGGCGCGCAGTACGGCGGCAATCCGTCCCAGAATAAGCCGTGTGAACGAGGCCATACTATGAAGTACTCATCAAATGTTGGTAAAGGGTTGAACAAGGTTTCCCTTTGCCCTGTAAAACTACAAGCTCCAGAATCCTTTTCTGTGCTTGCTCCACCTTTCTCTGTCTAAGGCTATGTTCACACGGCTTATTTCAGTACGTATTTACGTCTGATTGGCGATCGTAAATACGTTCCAAAATTAGTTGCAAATCAGTTTGAAATAAGTGTCACTAACTGTGGCACGTATTTCGCGACGGATTTACAATCCCCATTCATTATATGGGGTGAATCTGTTGCGAAATCGGCACAATAATTGACATGCACATTGTTTCTCTGGTCGTATTGCAGCCGCAAATCCGCGGCAGCAATACAGCACAGAAATACATGTCGTCTGACCGACGACACGTATTTCCCATTATAAAACCAATATTAAATGGCCTGCAACTTATTTCAAACTGATTTCGGAACGGATTTACGATCGTAAATACGGCGGCAAATCCGTTCCGAAATAAGCCGTGTGAACGAGGCCTAAACCACAGTCTCTATGCACATCCTGTTTTCTGCATCCACAACTTAACAGCCTTGGGAAGCAGGACCAGGGTGGTGTAGCTTCAACGCTATCCTTAAAGGCCAATCTCCTTTGATTAGCTGATCATTTCTGCATGACGCAGAGCTGTTTGCTGTCCAGATACCCAGAACTATCAGTATATCAATCTTTGCAGCTCATAGTAAAATGTGTAACATAATTAACACATGAGATGATCATGTACTGTATAAGTTGGAGGCCTGGGTATAGAAATAAAATAGAAAAATCTGGAGTAAAACTGATGAAGAATAGAACTTGGAAATCTTAGCTGACAGTAAACTTAACTGTAGCAGCCAGAGATTATAAAGAGTCTCAAAATGGGCACAGAAACACAAGATGAGAACTTGATTTCAACCAATCAGAGCACGCAGGGTACATGGTTTACAGTTTTGGGAACCAGAACACAAGAAAGACATTGTAGAGCTTGAACAGGTTCAAAGGCAGATTATAAAAATAATAAAAAGACTGGGTGGACTGCAATAGCCAGAAAGATTAGCAAGATTAGGATTATTTAGTTTACAGAAGAGTTGTTGTTGCGCTGACATAACAAATAAATATATCAAGGGTCAATATAGAGCTTTCTTCCAAGATCTATTTATACCCAGGATTATATCTAGGACAAGGGGGTATTCTCTGTCTGGAGGAAAAGGTTTCTACATAGAAATAGGAAGGGATTCTTTACTGTAAGAGCAGGGAGACTGTGAAACTCTCTGCCAGAGGAAGTTGTCTTGGTGAACTGACTAAATGAGGTCAAAAGGGGCCTGGATGCCTTTTGGAGTACAATATTAAGGGTATGTTTACACAGCGTAATTTTGCCGCGTATTTGCGCTCTAATACATAGAGAACTATGGATTACGCCTCCTCTCCCCACTCGTACAATACGATCATATTGTACGCGCGGGGATATAAGTGACATGTCAATTATTCACGGCACATATACGCCGCAAGTAATGAATGTCAATGGGGCTGGTGGGCTGCCAGAGCCCCCTCACTGTGGGAGTATGCGCGTATTACCACAAGCTCCCAAAACATACAATGTACTGCGGCACATACTGTACACACCGCAATACATCGTGTGCTTCGGTAGCTCACGCTAATACGTGTGTAATCCCGCAGCGAGAGGAGGCGTAACTCATAGTTCTGTATGAGAACTATGGATTACCGTAATGGCGGCACGCATCTGCCGTGTGAACATACCTTTACTGTGGGAACCCCACAGAAAATGGAATTAAGGTATATAACAAAAGTGCCTAACTGTAAAGAGCGAGATGATTCATGAAACTGTTTCCTTTTAATGAACCACCCTTTTAAACAAAATATTTATGGTAAATTAGTGGGAATATTGATGTCAAGATCCAGAACACTATGGAGCTGCCACCTTAATGAATGGTAAATAGGTAATTGTAAATAATTCCAATTTCTGTACATTAATATTAAAATTACTAAGTGCCCCAAAAAAGTTTACTCTCACGCAGAATAGCTGGGAACTTAACTCTTGTGTTGGATGTATAGAATAAGAGAATTCCAGAACGGACAGGAAAAGAGTGAGTGCTTGTTTGAGAATCTTCTGCAACACCATGGATGGAGCGACTGGCATCAAGGCACTAAAAAATGTACAATCGAGACAATGGATACCCCTGTCGAATGCTATTCTGCATTTAGAAGGGAACAGATGAACCATTATTGGCTGTAATTTATGGAGAAGATGGCAATATCACTCATGATGTCAATTTGGTTGTATACAGTTGGATCACAATTTTATCCTGCTTCATACATAGCAAACGGCAGCTATTAACAGCCTACATCTACCATCAGTAACCAGAGATAAATGCCAAAAGGCTGAGCCAAACTACCTTGGCGAGGAAGGCAAACCAATTCAGAGGGACCACCACACACAGTTAACAGTAGAAGCAAATTATTAGGATCTGGTAAATAAAGAAATAGAAGAACAGCAAAAACTAATTAGTGATAGACCCTACTGGTAGGAAATGCATAATAAAAATAAGCTAGCCAAAGAATTAACTCCTGATAGATCAATAATTTAGCAATTTAGTTTTAACATAATTATAGGAACAAGGTGTAGAAAAACAATTATATCATAGGCAACAACAATTTTAGGGTTCTGCACCCTGTCAATACAAAAACAAGGGAGGTGTTCGGTTATGCGTCCCCACTGCGGGAAGACAAATACCGGGACCGCGGGCGGAAAAACTGCCGGACGGAAAACCCGTGAAAGTGGGGACTATGCAAGGGTTTTTTCCATAGAGCACCATTGTGCTCATTTTCGGCCGGTTTTTCAGGCGGTCTGCAAATCCGCAAACCGCCTGAAAAACCAGCCGAAAACCCGTGCAGTGGGGACATGCCCTTAGAGAGATGTCTCAGACATTTTCACTTCATGCGGCACGGTCACTTTGTGGGACTGCATCATGTTTTTTACGCATTTTTTGCGCAAAAAATGGCGGTTGAATTTCATATTCCTGACGGCCCATCCATCCAGTACATTAGGGCTGCGGGAATTTGACACTGATCCCATGGAACATAGAACATGTTCTATATTCCGCTGGACCTTTTTTTTTTTTTCTCACTAAGAAAAACTGCAGCACATATTTTCTATTTAGGGCTACACTGCTCAGGTTAGAGGTAGGCAGCAATAAAGTTCAAGTACAGTTTTGATTTTAAAGTTGGGTATCACAAATAAGCAGGTAGTAGACGCACTGTACCACTACCAGGCTTGCTCTGAGGGGGCATAACTAAGCGGCCATTGGGCTCTTTACAGAGCTTTTGATGGTAAGGATGGTGTTATGCCTCAGCAATATTTCTGTTTAGTTACAACAGCTCCATGTAATGTCCATTTGTGTTTATTGCTAGTTAGCAGTGTTCAGGAGTATTTAAAATACAAGTAATTAAAATAGTATTTTAAATACTTGTCAGGTATTTGTATTTTGTAATCAAAATACTTTTTTTATTCAGTATTTTGTATTTATAATTATAATACATTTAGGTGGTTCCCACAGGTCCCTGAAACTTGCTGGCGCTGTGGAACTTCTAAAGGGACCATGCTACACATATGGTGGGATTTCCTGCTCTGTCGGGCTTCTGGAGTGCAGTGTATCGCGTCATTAAAGACGTCCCCGGAATATCCATTCCTAAGACCCCTGCAGCTGCGCTATTGTTTATGTTTAACATAGGCGCCTCCACTTACAAAAAATCCCTTCTTAGGCACCTTCTGCAGGCGGCTAAGACCGTTGTTCCCAGGCGCTGGAAAACGCCGGATCCCCCTACAATTGAAGAGTGGTATACTGAGGTCTCCCATGTTTATCACATGGAAGAACTTCTAGCTACAACAGAAGAGCAGGTTCAGGTGTTGAACCGGACATGGACGCTTGGTTGCAATTCCAGGGTTCGTCCGCCTTCCACCCATTTCCGTTAGGGCAGGTTAAGGTCTTCCAAGAATCTCGGGTTCTGCACTCGTTACTCACCTGCCCCCTTACCATCTTGTCTCCCCTCCCTCCCCCTCCTTTGTATGACTGCAGGTCTGTATGTCTGGAATGTTGGCTTGTTTGTCTCGTTTTGTATTGCAGACGGTCAAGGCTTAACCTTATACACCTAGTTCAGTCTGTTAAATATTGGGCCTCTCGTTCGCATGAGCCGTTGACCGCTCTTTGTTGTTATTGTTTATCACTATGTATGCCTTTTGTGATTTAAGGCCTCTTACATGACTACAAATTCTCAGGCACTACAACATATACTGCCTTTACAGCTGTTATATCATTCTAGCTGCAGTGTAGTTAATTTACTCCCTTAAAAGCATTTATTAGTGAGACTAACATCATGTTGGTGAATCAGTGTTTGTCACACTGCTTAACATTGTTTTATTCTGTACTAGCACTGTTTACACTCTGACATTATCTGCATTGCCTTGTTTATACATTCCTTTATGATTTTTTTGTTCTAATTTTTTTTTAAAAATAGGATTAAAAACTTTAAATATGAAAATACATTTAGGAAATATATTAAGTATTTTAATTACTTTCTAAATTCAAAACAAATGTTGTAATTTAAATAACCCGCCTCACCGCACTTAAAAAAAAACAAAAAAAACCAGCGCGAGTCACGTCATCACTCTCGTTTCTCGTTTTCTCGTGCGAGGTGCACGAGAGGAGCGAAAATTCCAGCGCGTTCCAGCAACGCAAGTCCGCCTTGTAGTGAAGCCTGATTTATTTTTAGTTTTTAATCATCCCGATCGCGTAATCCATTCCAAAAAATTACCGTATATACTCGAGTATAAGCCGAGGCCCCCAATTTTACCACAAAAAACTGGGAAAACGTATTGTCTCGAGTATAAGCCGAGGGGGGAAATCCACCATTGCAGATAAAAAGTCTGGTCATGTGCATTAAAAGCTTAGTAACTCCATCTGCCTCATAGTAATTGGCAGTTAACCTCCCTCATGTCCCCACATTAACCCCCCGTGTGCCTCAAATAAGAGTTACTGATATTTTAAGAGACATGGAGGTAATAATTAGGTATCTTCATAATTAAAAGGGCCTTTATTAGTACCCCCATGTGTCTCACATATTAGTAAACCTTATATAGGGCACACAGGGGTTAATATGAGGGACATGATGGGGTTAACTGTTATTAGTGTGAAGCACATGGAGTTACTGAAACTAAATTAATATCCCCAAATGCCTGACATTAATAGGCATAGTAACTAAAGGAAGGTACCTGTATGTTTCTCTTTACTGTAGCATCCTCTCCTCCATGTGACAGACATCTTGTATAGGAGTCGGACACAATGAATCCTGGCCACTAACATATCTGCAGGGTAGATGCTAATCCTAGTGGGCTAAAGGACCTCTGATCCATTTTTTGTTTTTATTACATTTTTTGTTTACATTTTTCAAGTATTTTGGAAAATACTTTTGAAGTAGTATTTAGTATTTGTATTTAAAATACTTTCCCAAAGTATTTTCCCGAACACTGCTAGTTAGCATACATATAGTATGTCCCATGAGAGCTATCATACCCTGTCAAATCTCCACCTGCTGACATCATAGTCAGCATCAGTAACCATTTTCTCCTAGACACATGTAGATGAAAGACACGTAGAACCATCCTCTCACATCCAGACCTACAGTTAGCATTACTGGTAAGTCTAAACTGTCATTCAGGGCTGCACATTGTATAGAGTTGTATTCTATGCCAATAGCTGTTGTTTATAGTTAGACTCCTGCTTGCTGCAGACAGGATAGCACATGTACACACATGTATATGTCTCTACACTCTCCATCCTGTATTGTATCTTATGCACATGTAAATATACCTGCATTTTCTTGTGTATACTTCATGTCCTCCCATGAAGGGAGGACAGAACAGATGGTTAACCCCAATAGCCACCAGGTACAATCTAAGAGCAGTCCCCAGCAGTGACAGCTGACAGGCCAGAAAGTACAAAGGCAGGTGCCACACAGAACTAGAAGATAATGAAGATCAAGATACATACATGGGGCAGAGACCAAAATACAAATATGGGATGAAGACCTACAAGAGACATAGTACAGCCAAAGACAGAGGCCAAATTAGACACAGACCAGTAAAGACCATACATGCCAACTCTCCCGCTTTTGGTGGGGGGTCCCGCTAATGGGGTCCCCCCCGCCACCCTGGCAGAGTTGGCGAACCTCCCGCCGCCAGCAGGGGTTCTTTAAATAACCGCGGCGCCGGCGCCACCAGGCCGCTCCTACAGGCGGGTGAAGCGGCAGTCTCACTGACTTGTGTGGCCGCACAGTCAGTCAGCAGCTGCACGCTCCGTGCAGCTGCCGTACAGGGAGGAGGCAGGAGGGATCGTTCCCCTCCTGCTTTCTCCCCTGCATGTACAGCGGCCGGTTGGCGCTGTACATACAGATCAGTGTCGCAGGGGGCGTGACACATGGATGTACTCACTCCCACTGTGACACTGAGGAGATCGTCGGGAGCTGGATGCACTGCAGGGAGCCTGGTGAAGTGAGTAGTTTTTTTTTTTTTTTTTTATTAGCTATTGGGGGCATCTACCTGGCTACAAGGGGCACTACCTGGCTACAAGGGACAATTCCTGGCTACAAAGGGGGCACTACCTGGCTACACAGAGGGCACTGCCTGGCTATAAAGGGGTCCTGCCTGGCTACAAAGGGGGTCACTGCCTGACTATTAGGCGGCACTAACTGGCTATAAGCAGCACTACCTGACTATAAGGCGCGTCACCTGGCTATAGGGGCATCTACCTGGCTATTAGGGGGCACTACCTGGCGTTCTTCCAGAGATGTTATGCATTTAGGTTGAGTGGGTGTGGCTGTTTCTAAGGGACCTGGTGCCCCAACAAGATGGGTGTGGTCATGCAAATGTTTTGCCACGGTGCACTACGCGTGCCGCCCCTTACAATCTCCCACATTGAAAAGTTGGCAAGTATGGTAAAGACAGGAACAAGACTGGGTGCACAGGCAAGAAATGCAGACAGACTGGAAATACTGACAACAACAAGGATAGGACCACAAGCAAAGCAGGCCCTAGACAAACAGCCAAGCCAGTGACCAGAGCCAAGCAAACACCAAGACTCAGGCCTGTAGTGTGAGGAGGTGTTTGCTTATAACCACACAGGTGCAAAGGGATTAGCAGAGGAAGCCCAGCCCTGCTGCACTCTGTGGGAATAAGTATGAGCAGGATGGGGCTGCTCCTCCCTATAGAACAAGAGGAAGATATGGACAGCAGCAAAGGTAGCAAGGGGAAAGCCACACAGGAACAGCAGATAGTAGCATGCAGTGTTGGACTGGGGCACTTAGGGACCCACCGGTGGAGTTTATTTTAGGGGCCTACCATACAGCTACTGTAAATAACTATGCGTGTCTCCTTTACTTTGCCTCTTACTTTTTGCCTCTTTCTCTGCCTCTTTCAAGGATGTATATGCGGTTAAAAACAACTCCAGGTCTGCCGTTCTCAGATGCCCACTGGGGGTTTCCTCTATTCCCCTGTAGGCCAGTCTGAGCCTGGTGGCATGACATTGGGTTTTAGATCAGATAATACGTAACGATTTTGCACTAACTGCAAACCCTATATAGTCGACTAACAAACCCAGCAGCTTAACTAGGACCTATCTAGGACTGACTAAAAAACCTGCACTTTCCCACTATTCCATAATAACCCAAGCTTGTGGAACAAAAGACTTAGAAAGAGCCTCAGTAAATGAAGTGCAATGAGAGAACCCAGCTTTCCTAGATTCATTATCATTATTTTAACAACCTGGCAATGCTCCATGTAAAAAAACATCCAACTCCTCCTTCAGAGAAAAAAAAAAACAACCCACATCAGCCAAACATTTAAAAGAAAGGTCACACTGTGTAGCAGGTAAAGTCAGGACATGGTATGCAATAACTAGGGCCTACTTCAGGAATGTAATGCAAAAACCTTACATACACCTTAAACACTAACCTTAGTCCGGCTGCCTCAGGAATGCGAGTCAGGTGGACAAAATCATTCCAACCTAGTTATCTACTCAGGGAGGCAAATGCTTCCTTCCTACCTTCACTAATCAGGTAAAAAAAACAAGTACTTTCTTCAACAGCAGGTAATGCCATCTCTTAAATAAGATATTTCAAACCTGCAAGGCCATAAGGTGTTGTCCCAGAAAAGCATTCAAAATCCCAGGCAAATCAAGAAATCTAGGCTTAACGCTGGAGGTTGTGTACATGAGGAACTAAATCGTGGTTTTGGGCTGAATGGATTTTTTTCTGTTTCAGTGGCTGCCAATTCACTCTTTACATAAGGCTAGAGAGTTGGTGTAAGTCACTCCATTCAGGTGGAAGGACTATAGGCAATTCACAAGTCTCCAAAAAACTACCTTGATAACCTGTGATCTGAAGGTTACTGTTTGTTCATGGTACCTACCAAGCCCTTGAAATGGGAAAACCTAAATGACCCGGTATTTCTTTTCCCTGAGGGGCTTTAGAAAGGGGAATACTGTTTGTGTCTTGAAGAGCACAGCCGATAGGTCCACACCATAATATGTACTGTATCTTTGCACTTGTACTCTATGGGCTATGACCTCCTTGCGGTTTAAACTATGGACCCTAAGGTGTCGTGGATCAAATTTTGGACCCATTGATGTATGGATTCTGTCTAGCATGATTAGGTCAGAAGGATCCTGGTCAACAAGGTACCAAACATTTTCTGAGCAGGGGTTTTGAGATCAACAGCTCTAACTGCCCCCTATAATTACTGCGCCTGGAGGTTTAATGTTAAGATGTTTTCGATGTCCATATTTTCAGTGGAGTGGTTATGAGCCAGTGTTTATTTGCTGTATTAGCCACTTCTCTATTTCATAGAGCCACATACAGTACAAAAAAATTACACCTTTAGGCAGTGTTCACACGGCTTATTGCCGACATAATTGCGGGGACGGATTTCGCCCCGCAATTTAAACACCGGTTTGCCGGGGGCAGGGGGGTGGGGCCGGCAGCTCGTGGCCCCATAGACATCATTTTTATCACGCGAAAATAAGGGTTGCATGTCACTTTCTCCCCGCCCGGCGGATTCGCCGAGTGGAGAGAAGAGACGGAATCCATAGTTCTCTACGAGAACTATGGATTACCGTAATGCCTGGGACTGATTTCAGCCGTATTGGAGAGCAAATATGGCGCGCAGTACGGCTGAAATCAGTCCCAAAATAAGCCGTGTGAACAAGCCCTAAATTATAGTATGTATTTTTTCAACATGGGAGCTATGTCTGGCGGATGCCACTTGGTGGGAGTATACCTTGGAGACACACTACATAATTCTATGCAGCGGAAAGAAGTCTTGGGGTATGTTCACAAAGCGTGTTCTGTCCGTGTGAACATACGTTATTATATGCGTGTTTGGATCAGTCTACCGGACCCAAACACGCATCTAGCAGTGAGCAATTTGATTTACATTGCTTGCAATGTAAAACACGCATCGGCCTTCAGACAAGTGATCCCGTGGGTTTTTTTATTGTGTCTTTTGGATCCGTTCCTAAGAATTGTCATGTCAATTCTTGATCCGAAAAACCCAGCAGGTGCCCTATTTAAAATGATAGGGTGCAATCCTGCTGTAGTCAAATCGCATCCAAACATGCACCTGATTGACGCTGTGTTTTTGGATGAAATTTTTGGATCCAAACAGTGTGAACAGCCCCTTAGTGTTGGCCTAGTGTATAAGCGCTAACACAAGGGACCTACTCTAAATTGCTGTTGAGAGAAAAGAGCAATAGACCAAATAAATCAGTAGTCATTAAATGCCTGGTTATGCATATCATGGGGATAGAATTCATTTTGGGACTGAGATTAAGAAGGCTAAGAGCCATGCAGCTAAAACTACAAGACCGGTGTGCTCAAGGGTCCACCACTCGTTTTAGGTATTGCTACTTTAATTATGCTTTGAAAATTTCATTCTTGCTAAATAGCTGCAGGCATAATTTAGCTTTGGCTACACAGGAATTTTTGAAAGGCAGAATAGATGTAAGAAATGTATTTATCCATATTTTCTGCTGTGCACAAAGCCCCTTCCCGAATAAGGACAATACTACTATGTATTATCCCCACAGAGACTTTCTAGGTCATGACTTTATACAGCATCCATGTATATCCTCTTGGCAAAATCCCCTCTGAGGTCAGCTTGTACCAACTAGCTGGCTTCAGAGAACAGGGAGGTGGCCAAGCTTGTGCAGCTCTCCCCCACTAATGTCTATGGCAGTTCTAAGTATAACACCAAGCACAACTGCCCCCGGACCTATTTCTCCAAAAAAAAAATGTCTGCGGCACCCCCATTTTAAAAATTGCAAACTCACTGTCCCCATCCAAGGCCCTCGTACCTCCGACCCCCAGGGTATCCTAAAGCTCCGCCAGACTTTATTTTCGCTCCCTAGGCTTGCGTGGGGTTTTTTTGCGCTCCGCGAGCCCACTGCGTGGGGTATGGTAGGTATATGGTGGAATATGCCCATTTCCCGAAAATTAATTCCCGTAAACCCCCAATTTTTTTTGGATCCGTTTAGGATCCAAAGGCAGTGTACAGTGCAAAATTGAGTCGCTTTTACATCCCCAAAACAAATTTTTCCAGGGCTTTTTGGTCCCCTTGGGTTGATTTTTTTGGGGGGGTTATTTGGGAGTAAACATTACCCAATGGGTCGGGCCCTTACATAATAAAACCACCTGCCTAACATTGTGTAGGTACTCTCATGCTGCCAAATCAGCACCGTCCTATTGAGACATAGATGCCATAAGAAGTGTCCTCTGGTATCTGGCACTAAGAGCTATTCCTGAACATTTTTGCAGCCATTGCCTGAGCAATGTCACAACAGCAGTGAAAGGAAATTGGGGAGGTACAGCACACACCAACAGTTCACTAACTGCAGTTCCAGAAATACTGCCACCCTTGGCCCAAAAGTCAATCACCCTTGTTTACAACGGGTGATAATTGCCTCTTTTCCCCATGACGGCAACAAGGGATGTGTGTGGACAGTCTATCACACATCTTAAATACCTACCAAGCCAGCTCAGGACACGACTTCCAACATTGACAGTGCTCAAAATAATGGGACACGACTCTGAGTAAGGCATATTTTAGAATTTCACCCAAGCTTATCCCTTTTAATAGTAAAAAAAAAAAAGCCAACCAATCCCTTTAAACAAAGCATTGCAGACTTTTCTGTCAGTACAGAAACCTGTCGGACCACACCATGAACGCGTCATCTGTCCTACTGTTTACGCTCACTCTTCTGCTGTCGCTATATTGGGTTTATAAACTTTAACATCTCATCTTCCTCCTGTTCCAATATTTATCTTGTAGCTTCCTGCTAATATTATCTTAGCAACACCTTACCTGCTGCAGCATAAATCGGGTGGAGTCACCAGTCTGAGATTTGTATCTTCTACATGAAAATAAATTGTCTTGTGTATGATTATTCTACTATGGTTTATCTACCCATCATTTTCACAAATTTTCGACAAGTCATAAGTTTTAATTGTGGGGGTCTGGGCTCTGAGGTGGTCACTAAAACAGAGGCAGGAGCATTCAGCAGTACCTCAGTCTGTCCTTGGCTTACTCTGGAGAGCCAAGCAAGCAGTCTCTCTAAGGGCAGGACACCGAGCAATTACCGGTCGGTGTATCCAGCCACTTTTGGCTCTGTTTTGGGGCCGTGTCTACGGCTTTTTGAGGTTTCAAGCCCTCCCCCTTCACACTGACATGTTCATTGTCTGCCCGAAAACCGGGCGGAAGAATGGAAATGTTCAATGTTTTTCGGACCGCCGGCGGTCTAAAAAAAAAACCGTCCCGCGGAAAATCCGTGCAGTGGTGACAACTGCTTGGATTTTCAATTAAGTTCAGAGATGGCTTTCAAAACCGAAAAATGGCTGAAAAACCGGCCGTGGGGACAATCCCTAAGACTGCCATTAAACCCATACACCATAATGAGGAGGGACCCAGTGGCATTTAAACATCTGAAGAACTGGGACTGAGTAGTTAAGTATATTGTATGTAATATCCCTCATTTTTTTTTTTTGTCTTTTTAGAAGTAGTACCATCATAGGGTGCGCCACCGGTGGATAGGGCTGTCCCGTTTGGGATGAACATTCTGTCCTTCTTTAGGTATTAGCCTAGGGTGAGTGAAAGGGAAGATTTTGATCCTTGAGGAATATGTGTGGTGGCTCATTATATAGGGACAATACTATTTGGATGTTTGGATCTTTCATAATGACATATCATGTGTATTCTTACATTATGGCATAATTATCGTTTTTTGCATTTGAAGAATATTATAAAATGTATCTGATTTGATGAGAACATTGTTTTATGGCTTTTTGCTATTCTTTATAGTGTGTGTAGAATAGTAAGGTTTAGATATTAATTAAGATTTATTAAAAGTTATATTTTCGGAGTAAGATCGTGTTGTGTTTTTCTGTGATTTCATAATGAGGAGAGCCAAGCACCCACAATTCCACTCATCAAAACTTCTAACATGTCACTATGACCCATCCAAAGTTTTTCAAAATGATAGTTAGTTTAACAGCCTACTGTATGGGGGGAAAAAAGGGAATTTACTCCTGTGTGCAGGTTTACGTCAATGAAATTGCGCTGCCTTAAGATGAACGTGATGTAAGCAGAGACCTGTGATGGCCCTATTCAGACGAACTGAGTAAACATAAGTCCTGAGAGACCCGGCGCTGGAACTAAGGGGAGAGGAGGGGAGTATAGGTTTTTTTTTTTTTTGGGGGGGGGGGTTTTTTTATTATTTGGGCATCTGCAGCTTAGAAAGTATTTTTATAGAAAACGGACAAATTTTTTAAAACCCCTCCCCCACTTGGGACTATGGAAACATAATTTTGGGGAAGGGGACTTTGTAGGGGTTGGGGCCCCCAGGGGGTGATTATGCTAATTGCAGCTAAAAACCTCCCGTTTACAGGGGCAAAAAATGGAGCCCCGTCTAAAGAACCGATGGGGAAAACCGGGGCGAGATTGTGTTTTCCCAATCCTTAAATGGCGCTGGAAGTCTTGTGAAGGTTTCCCATCGCCCCAAGGGCCCTTTTTTATTTACTTTCTACCTCAGACAGGAAGTCAAAAACCGCCATCTTTCTACACCCTGATGCATTAGCTATACAATGCATTAGGATGTGTAGACTATTTTGCTCCCTGGTGTTGAAGCACCCTAAGGGGACTCAAAGGTACTGTTAAAAAAAAAAAAAAAAAGTTTAAGTGTAAAAAAAGTATTAAAAGTTCAGATCACCCCCCTTTTTCCCTTTTTTTAAAAATTAAAAAATTTAAAAAAATAAGTTACCCCAAATTTTTTATCGCCCCTCCGTAAAAATCGATCTTTCTAAATAACATAATTTATTTCCCGTTTCCAAAAAAACACCACAGAAGGGGAAAAATTCCCAAAAAACCCAAAAATTGGGCCCCCCCATATTCCAAAAATGGGGCAATAAAAAATGCCTTCAGGCCGCCAAAAAAAAAAACCCTCACAAAAAATCTGTAGGCTTATTGTTATTAGTCACAGAAAATGGCCGGGGGCTGGCAAATTTAAAAAAAAAGAAAAGTAGCAATTTTCTTAAAATTTGGGAAGCTCTTTTTGTAATGGAAGTGGGTGATAACATAAGGGGTGTCAAAAACAAACCCAAAATTTTTATGTTTGTTTTTTGGCACACAGTTGTGGAAACAAAAAGGAAAGTGTGTAAAAAAGAAAAAAAAGGTGAGTAAACTCACTCCTGTGTTTAATATCCAGTCCAGAAAATGGCTTAATAGACTAAATAAATAATGGCATCTGTGATTTTAGTCTAAAGAGGTGTTTCACTGTTTTTCTGGGGGGTGGGGTTAACCGTTTTTGTTGTAAATTCTGCCCCGGGAAAGAGTTGTGACCGAGAAAAAAAACATTTATGATGTATGGCCAGATGGAAAAAAAAAAAAAAAAAAAAGAACGACTCATCAGAAAATGTCACCTGTGAGTCACTAAATGTAACTGCCCTGTAATCACTTATATGTCTACAGAGCCTGTGTACAACTGCTATCTACCACTATATGGTCACTGTATGGCGGTAATAGTGGTCTTAGTGTAATGGTTTCTATTCAGTAACAGTTCAATGGTTTTATTCAGTCTCCTTATGGTGGTGGTATGTGGCGGTATTATTTGGTCCTTGTATGTTATTGGTATTATTGGTCTTGTTATACTGGTTTGGTCAGTAACATTATGGTGATATTAGTCACTAGTAGTAATGATAATGTGGCCCATGTATACATACTGACCCACAGAATACAGACAACATGTAAATTAAACTGTTCAGCATAAACTCCAACAAAAAGTAAACCCATAAAACAAAAGGCACAATTGCATTTTTTTCGCGTTCATCTCCCGTTTTTTTTCGTTTTGTTTTTTTTTTTTAAAGGAGGGTGGAGACGAAAGAGAACAGACATTTCGACTGCATAACTCTAATTGTCCGCAACGCACTACACCGCAGTCAAGTAGGGATCCTGTTGTTGAAAAGTATTGGTCGCCAGACGTTGTCTGGCGGTAGGGAGGCCCCAAGCTGAAGTATTGCACCCGGGCCCATGAGTCTTGAGCTACGCCCCTGAGGTAAAATACGCCTTGTTGTTCATGAAGGGTATTTCACAAGCGTGATTGCGAGATGTTTTTTGGATGCAATTATGGCTGTAAAAATAAGTGACATGTCAATTCTTGAGGTGCTTTCCACTTGTAAAATCCCTACAGGAAACAGTAGGGATAGGATTTTTCAAAATACGCTTCAAAAAACATCTTTTCAGACATTTTTTAAGCAGATTTTGAAGTGTAAATTTACACTTCAAAAAAGTCGGATGTTTAAACTGTCTAGTCTAACATTACATTTTTAGGGGGCTTGCTGTATCCCACTAACTGCACCCATATTATGGCGCATTTTTGGCAGCTGGTGTTGCATAAGTCACGCTCCCTTTCTATCAAGCCACACCCTTTATAAAGACCATACCACTTTTGTTGGGCAAGGCGCGGAAGCGTCTAAAAAAAATTGTCTATAAAGGTAAGCTCACACAGAGTTTTTAAGATGTGTTTGGGTACCTTTTTTGGACCCACAAAAAATAGACCCAAACACGTATCTAACAATGTTCCTGTGTGATTACATTAGACTATACGTGTTTTACATACGTCTTTTTGACGCATTTAATGGATCCGATCAAAGAATTTACATTTGAATTATTGGTCCATTTTACGCATCACAAACCCTATTTAAAACTACAGTGTAAGTTTTGGCAATCCAGAAAACGTATTCAAACACGCCCAACAATTCAGGTATGTGTTTGGATACGTTTTGCGCAACACATTTTTACAGATTGCAAAACACCGTGTGCACATACCCATGGCCGTTTTTCCCACTAGGCACCCGTGGGCGCGTGCCTAGGGCGGCAGCTCTTAGGGGGCGGCACGGCAGCAGGAGTTTTATTTATTTATTTTTTAACTGCTTTCCTCCGAGCACAATCCCCCACCAGCGGTCAGCGCGGTGCGGGGGGAAGGAGGTCGGAGGTTGCGGCTGCCAATGACTTTATCATTGGTGGCAGCGGCGTTCGTTCCGATTCACAGTTTTTTTTTTTTTTTTTTTTTTTTCTGTAGAGCGACAGCGGACAACGGAGCGTCGGTAGGGCCATACTACTTCTCCCTTCCGGCGCTCCGTTGTAATGACAGACAGCATCAGCAAGCTGCGCTGATGCCGTCTGTCTCTTGAGTCGCGAGGTGCGCTGCTGGGATAGGAGGAGGACAGCGCTGCCCCTCCTCCTCTCCCTAACAGCGCGCACCCACTACTGAAGAGTGGAAGCTGCCGGCAATAGAGAGAGGAGCAGCGCGCCCATCCCACTCCTCAGCAGCGCACGGATGGCACCAAAGACAAGACTGAGGCCTCCCGCTCTTCAGGACAGGTAAGTTAATCAGAGGGCAGGGGGGAAATTGTGGGGGGGTGTATTAGTAATGGTGAGGGCATGGGGGAAATGGGAGGGGGGTGTGGTGAGGGGGCCCGCCCTTCTATCTAACATCTAAAGGGGGGCCCGGCTACCTAACATCTAGAGGGGGGCCCGGCTACCTAACATCTGAGGGGGGCGCTACCTAACATCTAGAGGGGGGCCCGGCCCACCTAACATCTAGAGGGGGGCCCGGCTACCTAACATCTAGAGGGGGGGCCCGGCTACCTAACATCTAGAGGGGGGCCCGGCTACCTAACATCTAGAGGGGGGCCCGGCTACCTAACATCTAGAGGGGGGCCCGGCTACCTAACATCTACAGGGGGGCCCCCGGCCAGCTAACATCTACAGGGGGGCCCCCGGCCAGCTAACATCTACAGGGGGGCCCCGGCCACCCTTCAATTAGCTTTCTTCTAGAGCCGTTACATGGTTGTAGTGGGCGTGACTTTTATAAAGGGGTGTGGCATGATGTGAAAGGGGTGTGGTAATGGGGGCATATTCGGGTTTAGTGCCTAGGGCAGCATGACCTATAAATACAGCCCTGCACATACCCTAACACATAATGTGGTATAAAGCATGTTTGACGTGCTTTTTGTGCCTCATTTAACCACCTTCTAAGCATTCCTATGGCATTTTTTTCTACGGTCCTAACCTGGTTGGCTACAATGGTCACCGACTGCCTAAGAAGGCGAGTATAGTGTTTAATTTCAACTTTGAGTAAAGTTTTGGGGGTTTTTTTCCCTTCGGTCTACCAGATTTTGCTGTGATCCCATGGGTACCCCACAACAAAATTCACCACAGGGTTTTGTTGGCGATTTTAGCTTTCCTATTGAGCTCTATGGGGAAAATCGCCAACAAATCTGTCCAACTGTCAAATTGTCTGCTTAAACAACATGTTTAAATGTGATTCACCCATGCCGTTTTTAGTGTAGTGTTTTGAACTTCTCCTAGAAGTGGCTCTAAAAGAAAACTTCAGGCTTTCTATATACATAGATGTACAGAGACCGATATATGTGTAGGTGTTCAAGGTACAGATGTGCATAGATATATAGCCAATGATGCATGCATAGATAGATGTACAGGGTAGTACAGCCTCTGTGTCCCTCTATGTAATAGAGCTCTGGTACAGGGTGGTTGTACATACCCTGTTTCCCCGAAAATAAGACAGCGCCTTATATTAATGGTTGCTCCTAAAAATGCACTACGTCTTATTTTCAGGGGGTGTCTTATTTTTCCACAAATAAATTATAGCATGCTATACTAGTGTGTGTGTGTGTGTATATATATATATCTCAAAGTTTAGAGTCACAAACCATAGGATGTATGTAAAGGACATTTTATGGCAGTTGCAGTGACTTATCTCAAAGGATGGTAAATGTGACATGCTGGGACTTGTAGAACTAGAAGTCCCAGCATGCCCCATCAGCCATCCTGTGAGGTGTGTGTGTCTCAGACCTGTGGTGACATCAGTCACATGACCTCCCTGCACAGGTCCTTCAACACTCTGCTACAACAATATGTCCCAGGGCCGTTTCTCGGGGTGAGCGGGGCTTGGGCCCACCCTTAGGGACGGTCCTGTGTATGGGGAGCTGCAGCAATGATTTCTGCTATATCTTATTTTGGGGGGTGCCTTATATTAGGGAATTCAACAATCTCTATTTCTTACTTTCGGGGGTGTCTTATTTTCGGGGAAACATGGTAGCACCCACCCTTGTATATGTGAATGTTACAGCTCTGGAACAGCATGGTAGTACAGTCATGGCCAAAAGTTTTGAGAATGATACAAATGTTAATTTTTACAAAGTCTACTGCATCAGGTTTTATAATGGCAATTTGCATATACTCCAAAATGTTATAAAGAGTGATCAGCTTAACAGCAATTAATTGCAAAGTCAATATTTTGCCTAGAAAATGAACTTTTTCCCCCAAAACACATTTCAACTTCATTGCAGGCCTGCCTTAAAAGGACCAGCTAACATCGTTTCAGTGATTGCTCCATTAACACAGGTGTGGGTGTTGATGAGCACAGGGCTGGAGATAAATCTGTCATGATTAAGTAAGAATCACACCACTGGACACTTTAAAAGGAGGCTGGTGCTTGGCATCATTGTTTCTCTTCTGTTAACCATGGTTATCTCTAAAGAAACACGTGCAGTCATCATTGCACTGCACAAAACTGGCCTAACAGGGAAGAGTATCGCAGCTAGAAAGATTGCACCTCAGTCAACAATCTATCGCCATCAATCAAGGAATTCAAGGGAGAGAGGTATCCATTGTTGCCAAAAAGGCTCCGGGGCGCCCAAAGAAAGACAGCAAGCGCCAGGACCGTCTCTTAAAAAGTGTTTCAGCTTCGGAATCGGGCTACCAGCAGTGCAGAGCTTGCTCAGGAATGGCAGCAGGCAGGTGTGAGTGCATCTGCACGCACTGTGAGGCGGAGACTCATGGAGCAAAGCCTGGTGTCAAGGAGGGCAGCAAAGAAGCCACTTCTCTCCAGAAAAAACATCAGGGACAGACTGATATTCTGCCAAAGGTACAGGGAGTGGACTGCCGAGGACTGAGGTAAAGTCATTTTCTCAGATAAATCCCCTTTCCGAATGTTTGGAACATCTGGAAAACAGCTCGTTGGGAGAAGACAAGGTGAGCGATACACCAGTCTTGTCTCATGCCAACTGTAAAGCATCCAGAAACCATTCATGTGTGGGATTGCTTCTCAGCCAAGGGAATCGGCTCTATAACAGTCTTGCCTAAAAACACATCCATGAATAAAGAATGGTACCAGAATGTCCTCCAAGAGCAACTTCTCCCAACCGTCCAACAGCAGTTTGGTGATCAACAATGCCTTTTCCAGCATGATGGAGCACCTTGCCATAAAGCAAAGGTGATAACTAAATGGCTCAGGGAAAAAAAACATAGAGATTTTGGGTCCATGGCCTGGAAAACTACCCAGATCTTAATCCCATTAAAGAACTTGTGGTCAATCATCAAGAGACGGGTGGACAAACAAAAACCAAAAAATTGAAAATGCAAGCATTGATTGTGCAAGAATGGACTGCTATCAGTCAGGATTTGGTCCAGAAGTTGATTGAGAGCATGCCAGGGAGAATTGCAGAGGTCCTGAAGAAGAAGGTTAAACACTGCAAATATTGACTTGCTGCATTAACTCATTCTAAGGCCATGTTCACACGGCTTAAAATGGGCCGTATTTCGGTCCGTAATTGTGCGCCAATTACGGGCCGAAAACAGCCCATTCATTACGGTAATTCACAGTTCTCATAGAGAACTATGGATTACGTCTCATGTCCCCGCCGGGCGAAGCCGCCGGGCGGGGAGATACTTGACATGTGAATTACTAGCGGCGTATACGCGCCGCTGGCAATTCAAGTCTATGGGCCGGCGAAGTGCCGGCCCCCTGCTCAGTCCCCCGCTCCCCCCCACGTCCACACGGCGTAATTGCGGGGCGTAATTACGCCCCGCAATTACGCCGTGTGAACATGGCCTAACTGTCAATAAAAGCTTTTGTTAATCATAATATGATTGCCTTTTTATTTCTGTAGTTTATAAAAAACATCTAACAAACACACATAAAAACCAGAGGGCAAGATTGTGAAAATATTAAGATTTTTGTATTCTCAAACTTTTGGCCATGGAAGTATGACCCCCTTGTTGGTAGGGGCAGGACATACCCCCCTTTGTTTGGTAAGGGGGAGAATAGGCCCCTTGGTTCAGGGGTATGCACCCATTGTTCTTGGTACATGTGGTAGTACATGGCACCCACCTTGTATCCTGGTACGGGTATTAAAATGCACCCACCTTGTATCCTGGTCAGGGGAGTCATGCACACCTTGTACTGGTAAGGGGTAGTTATAGCCCCCTTGTTTCTGGTAATGGGGTGTAATTGCACCAACCTTGTTCTGGTCTGGGGTAGTACAGGACCCACCTTGTAGGGGGAGGGTGTACATGGCACCCCCTGATCTGGTACGAGGGTTTCATGGCACCCACCCTGTTCTGGTACAGAGGGTAGTACTGCACCCACCCTTGATCCTGGTACATGTTGGTAGTACATGGCACCCCCTTTATCGTTACATGGGGGTACATGGCCCACCCTGATCCTGTTCATGGTGTAGTCTAGCCCCACCCTTGTACCTGGTACATGGGGTTACAAGACCCACCCTGTATCTGTACATGGTGGTAGTACTAGCGCCCCCTTGTACCTGTCAGGGGCAGTCATAGCGCCCACCTTGTATCTTGGTACATGGTTATAAATGCACCCACCTTGTATCCTGTACATGGTGGTAGTACATGGCACCCACCCTTTAATCCTGGTACAGAGGGTAGTACATAGACCCACCCATTGTATTTCTGTGTACATGGTGGTAGTACATAGCACCCACCCTTGTATCTGGTACAGGGGGTAGTACATAGCACCCACCTTGTATCCTGGTACAGGGGTAGTACATAGCACCCACCTTGTTATCATGGTACAGGGGGCAGTACATAGCACCCACCCTTGTATCCTGGTACAGGGGGCAGTACATAGCACCCACCCTTGTATCCTGGTACATGGGGGCAGTACATGGCACCCACCCTTGTATCCTGGTACAGGGGGCAGTACATAGCGCCCACCCTTGTATCCTGGTACAGGGGGCAGTACATAGCACCCACCCTTGTATCTTGGTACATGGTGGTAGTACATGGCACCCACCCTTGTATCCTGGTACATGGTGGTAGTACATAGCACCCACCCTTGTATCCTGGTACATGGTGGTAGTACATGGCACCCACCCTTGTATCCTGGTACAGAGGGTAGTACATAGCACCCACCCTTGTATCCTGTTACATGGTGGTAGTACATGGCACCCACCCTTGTATCCTGTTACATGGTGGTAGTACATAGCACCCACCCTTGTATCCTGGTACATGGTGGTAGTACATAGCACCCACCCTTGTATCCTGGTACAGGGGGAGTATAATAGCCCCCCACCCTTGTATCCTGGTACAGGGGGTAAGTAACTAGCACCCACCCTTGTATCCTGGTACAGGGGGAGTACACGGCCACCCACCCTTGTATCCTGGTACAGGGGGCAGTTAATAGCACCCACCCTTGTATCCTGGTACAGGGGTATACAGCACCCACCCTTGTATCCTGGTACAGGGGTAAGTACACGGCACCCACCCTTGTATCATGTTACAGGGGTAGTACATAGCACCCACCCTTGTATCCTGGTACATGTAGGTAGTACATAGCACGCACCCTTGTATCCTGGTACATGTAGGTAGTACATAGCACGCACCCTTGTATCCTGGTACATGTAGGTAGTACATAGCACCCACCCTTGTATCCTGGTACAGGGGGCAGTACATGGCACCCACCCTTGTATCCTGGTACAGGGGGCAGTACATGGCACCCACCCTTGTATCCTGGTACAGGGGGTAGTATATAGCACCCACCCCTGTATCCTGGTACAGGGGGCAGTACACGGCACCCACCCTTGTATCCTGGTACAGAGGGCAGTACATAGCACCCACCCGTGTATCCTGGTACAGAGGGCAGTACATAGCCCCCACCCTTGTATCCTGGTACAGGGGGAGTACCAAACACCCACCCTTGTATCCTGGTACATGGGGTAGTACATGGCACCCACCCTTGTATCCTGGTACAGGGGGTAGTATATAGCACCCACCCTTGTATCCTGGTACATGTAGGGTAGTACATACACCCACCTTGTATCCTGGTACAGGGGGCAGTACATAGCACCCACCCTTGTATCCTGGTACAGGGGGCAGTACATAGCACCCACCCTTGTATCCTGGTACAGGGGGTAGTATATAGCACCCACCCTTGTATCCTGGTACATGGGTAGTACATAGCACCACCCTTGTATTTCCTGGTACATGGGCAAATACATAGCACCCCCTGTATCCTGGGACATGAGGTAGTACATAGCACCCACCATTGTATCCTGGTACAGGGGGCAGTTACATAGCACCCACCCAGTATCCTGGTACGGGGCCAGTCAGGCACCCAGCCTTGTATCTATGGTACAAGGGGGCAGCTATTTTTAGCACCACCCTGTATCTGGCGGGGGGGTGCAGTATATTGCACCCACCCTGTACTGGACAGCCGGCGTTACTAGCACCCCTCCGCTTGTATCCGGTACAGGGGCAGTATATAGTCCACCCCCTTGTAGCCGCACTGGAAGTGGGTGCGTTAAGTGAATTCTGGCACCCATCCCTTGTATCTGTCAGGGGTGTGTACATGGCTTGCCTATGTATCTGGGGGGGTGACTGTGAGCCACCCTACCCTGGCAGTCTTTATGGTTTAATCCCCTGGGAGCCTTCGGTCTCAGTTGGGGTAGTGTGGCTCTTAGGGCCCCGCCCTTGTATCCTGGTACAGGGCAAGTTAATGGCCCCACCCTTGTAGGGTACAGGGGGTGAGTGTTCCTTAGCCCCTCCACCTCTGTATCCTGGGGACAGGGGGGGACATACAACCTTGATGCGCTGGGAGAGAGCGGATTCATATTTGACCCACCCTTGTCCCCTACAGGGGGCGGTACACACGGCGCCCCCCCAGTGGGTCCCACAGTACGGTTGTCCCCCCCACGGTAGGCCCAGAGTCGGGGAGTTTTCCCTTGGTGATACAGGAGGTGTCAGAGGCCCGCACTCCTAGTTACTTGTCATTTCCCTGTGAATGCTGGCGGGAAGGGCATTTGTGCCTAGGGCGATACAGTGCACCCCCACCCGCCCTAGCTCGCCCTGCGCAGTCACTTTCCTTCACCTGCGCCAGCCTTGTACTCCCTGCCCGCTGCTTTGACCAGAGGAGGGTTTACACGCTTATTTGCGGGGCTTGTTACCCCGCTTACTAGGAGGGCGCCGGCTCCTGCCGGTTCATTACAGTAAATGGAATTCTGTTTTCCCCCGCGGCATTGTGCAGCAGGGGAGGAAGTAATCCATGTTCTCATGGACCCGTGTTTCCTTAATGCTTGGGAGTTATCGGCAGTAATGGTGACGGTCCAGTGACCCTACCCTGGGACAAAATGTCTTTTAGCAGTTAGTACCCCGCAGTGACTGAGCCTCATCTCCGTCTATGGAGGTGGTGAGGGCTGCCCCAGGCTTACTACGGTGCAGCCCCAGTATCTGCTGTGTACAGGGCATGTGGTGTATGGGCCGAGGCCCCTGTAGAGGAGTCAGGGCGGGTGGACGTCGCCTTCCTTGGGTGCAGCCCCTGTCGGGCATTGCTGGGCAGTGCTGTCTCCGGGGGAGGGGGGGGGGGGGTGCTAATTCCCGGTGTTTCGCCGGGAGAGAGCAGGGCACATGAGTGTAAGCGGGGCCGGGGTTTCCCCCCCCTCCTCACCGGGCCCGGTGCCCCCCCCCCCCCCCCCCCCCCCCCCCCCCCCCCCCCCCCCCCCACGGGCCGGGGGCCCCCCCCCCCCCCCCCCACAGCGGGGGGGCCTGTCCCCCCCCCCCCCCCCCCCAAGCGGGCCGGGGTCCCCCCCCCCCCCCCCTCCCCAGCGGGGCCCGGGGTTTCCCCCCCCCCCTCCTCACAGCGGGCCGGGGTCCCCCCGCCCCCCCCCACAGGGGCCGTGTGCCCCCCCCCCCCCTCACAGCGGGCCGGTGTGTTCCCCCCCCCCCCCCCCCCAACGGGGCCGGGGTTTTCCCCCCCCCCCCCCCACAGCGGGCCGGTTCCCCCCCTCCCCCTCACAGCGGGCCGGTGTCCCCCCTCACAGCAGGCAACACGAGGGCCCGGGCCCGGGGGAGTCTGCCTGTGGGGTCGGGGGCAGGAACCATGCAACTCAGAGCTCTGCCTGCACCTCCTGCTGTGCCTATACTTATACATTGTGCCTGCTGCTGACATTCCGCACCAGGGCCGGGACAAGGCATTTTGGTGCCCTAGGCAACTACAGCCAATGGCACCCACCCTCGCTCCCCCAAAATTATACCCCCCCCCCCCCCCTAATTCCCCCTCCCCCCCCTGCCCGGCCCCCTCTCTCTTCCCCCCGCACCCTTGTTTTCCCGCACCGTTTGGCAGGTTACACGTTTATTTTCGGGCATAGTTATGCCCCCCAATACGCCGTGTTGGGGGGGAGCGGGGGGCCGGGCCCCGCCGGGGCCCTTGACTTGCATTACCAGCACGCTATACCCCGCTGGTAATTCACATGTCCCTTATCTCCCCCCGCGGCGTATTGTCCCGGGAGGGAGAGGGGAAGTAAACCATAGTTCTCTATGAGAACTGTGGATTACCTTAATGACTGGGACGTATTCCAGCCGTAATTTGCGCACTCCAGTGTGTAATTACGGACTGAAATACGTCCCATTTTAAGCCGTGTGAACATAGCCTTACTCTCTCCTACTTAGACGCATCATTGTTACTAAAAATACTCCTACAAAACCAAGACCCGAAACTATTACTACTAAAGGCTCAAATATCCTGCCAGACCCTGACCAAACACAACCCCCACATGTGACTATCAGCTATACACAGTCTCTACAGACATATATTACCGCCACACAGTGACCATATAGTGGTAGATACTAGTTGTATTTAGATGCTCAGCAGAAATATAAGTGATTACACTGCAGTTACATTTAGTGACTCACAGGAGACGTCTTTTTTGGTCAGCGTCGTTCACCTTCCCTTCTCTTCTCCATCCGGTTCACACCTTCATGCTGATATCTCCCGGCCAATACTCGTCCCTGCAGATATGGACACAAATATCTTAGAATCCTCACATTTCCAGTAACTCCTTAATTATAGGTATAAAAGTACCCTCAGACAGGTATATATGTCCCCTCAATTAGGCAGATATATAGGTCCCCATCAGGCAGGTATATAAATATAGGGTCACTCAGGCAGGTATATAGATATAGGGGCACACAGGCAGGTATATAGGGGCACACAGGCAGGCATTTATAGATATAGGGGGCCAGAGGCAGGCATATATAGATATAGGGGGCCAGAGGCAGACATATATAGATATAGGGGGCCAGAGGCAGGTATATAGGGGGCCAGAGGCATGCATATATAGATATAGGGGCACAGGCAGTTAAAAATAACATTCATACTCACCTTACCTGCTTCCCAGCCGCGAGCTCTTCAGGCCACGCCTCCAGCGCAGGGACGATCCTCTGGCAGCTCCTCAGGTGCACAGCCTATGACGGGCTGTGTGTCTGAGGAGAGGCAGCGGCGCAATGACATCACTTCATCGCGACGCTGCCCAGCTGAGCAGCACGGGTCCGCGGCGGGTCCTCAGCGCTATTAGGACCCGGCAGCCCCGCTGTGTCAACACTGTCTGCGGAGCAGGGAGCACTCGCTCTCTGCTCCGCAGAAGCCCTAAGCTGTATGTGCGTCCTGCGGACGCACATACAGCTAAAGAGACCACCAGCGCTCCAGGCCCATGGCAGCGGCCTGAAGCCCGGGAGTTTCGGGGCCCCTGCCTGCGCCCCTTAGAGACAGGCAGAGGTAGGCGATCGCCTAGCTCTGCCTACCCATCGTCCCGGCCCTGCTTCTCATCCACCTGTGGTCCCTAAGGCAGTGACATGTGTGATCAGACACTTCAGGTTTATCTGGCCTGCCTGCCTCCACTGCGGTGTCTCACAAAAGTAAGTACACCCCTCACCTTTTTATAAGTACTGTATATATCTTTTCATGGGACAACACTGAAGATATGACTCTGATAGACAGTGCACAGCTTGTATAAGGGTATGTTCACACGGGGTATTTCAGCGCGTACTGTTCGTGCCGCTATACGCCTGTAATACACCTGTTGCTTCAGAACTATGCACTGGCCAGCACGTACTTCTGAAGCGCTCCCACCGACATTCACTTTCCCTCGTGCGTAAATGAAGACAGCAGGTAATCGGGGCACTCAATGAGAGCTATGAATTACCGTATTTATGGGGTGTAATTTGGATTTATGGGGTGTAATTTGGGCGTATTGCAGCTCAATTAGGGTATGATCACATGGCGTACTGCGGGGTGTACTGTACGCACTGCAGTACAGTGTGTTTTGGAAGTATGCGCTGATCAGTCACTGTCACTTCTCTCCCCCGGTGTACAATACGATCGTAATGTACGCCGGGGGAGACGACGCGTAATTCATAGTTCTCTGAGAGCTCTGAATTACTGTAATTGCAGTGCATGTTTCACCCTTATTAAAGCACAAAAATGCGGGAAAACGCGTGCCGCAATTGCGCCGTGTGAACATACTCAAACAGTGTAAATTTGGTGTGCCCTCAAAATACCTCAACAGTCATCCATGTCTAAACCACTGGCAACAAGAGAGTTAAGGCAGTGCTGGGAAATAATGGTGGCAGCACAAAATATTGACACTTTGGGCACAATTTGTCCATTTTCATTTAGGAGTGTACTCAGTTCTGTTGCCAGTGGTTATACAATCTGTACTCCAACTACTTTACATTGTATCAAAGTGTCATATCTTCAGTGTTGTCCCATGAAAAGATATAATGCAATATTTATAAAAATGTGAGGGGTGTACTTACTTTTGTGAGATTCCGTATATGCCAGGCCACCCCTGATGGACAGAAGCCCACTGCATCTCCTCTTGTGTGCGTGGAGTGGCATGGGGGAGGTAGCAGGCGTGACAGTTCCTCTGACTCCAAGTACCATGGTGCGCGCAGACACTGCCAGGCATCTTTCCTGACGTTTCAAAGATACTCCGACTTCTCCCATGTGGCTGTACGTGTCCTGACTTTCACTACTTTGTGACGTATATGAATAAGGTCCCTCCGGAACGAAACATCATTTTCTGTCACTAGAAAGTTATCTTGTGTATGGAGCACATTGGATTTGTATGAATACATTTTGCACTTGGCGTTTAAATCAACGGACTGTGATTAAAATTATTCATTACTCTAAGGGACTTCCGAACCCGACAACCAGCACCCATGAATTGTTACTTCCCAGTGATCGCCACCCTAACACAATAGATGTAATAAGGCATGAGGCAGTATGATGAAGAGTTTAGGCAGCACTTAGTACTGCAACCAGATATTGTTGGGGTGAGAAGACAACTGCTGCTGGGCGGAGGTTGTGAAGGGGCAGCAGCAGCACCGTATTGAGCTCAAAAATCCGCCGTGAATAAGCGGGACGGGCGGGCGGAGCGCGGCGGGGGCGCCGCTTTTGGCCCCATAGACAATGCATTGTTTACGGCGCGTCCGCGCCGTAAATAATGTGCATGTCACTTTCTCCCCCCACGGCGGATCGCCGAGCGAGGAGGAGCGACGGAATTCCACTGTTCTCTATGAGAGCAGTGGATTAACGTAATTGCTGCCGCGGATTGGCGCCGTACTGCAGCACAAATCCGGCGCACAGTACGGCGCCAATCCGCGGCAAAATAAGCCGTGTGAACGAGGCCTTAAGTGCCCAGGAACCTGTTGTCTTTTCAATGAAGGCCATTGTAGATTCTATGGATAATGCTGATTTAAACATGCGTGCTCTGTGTGAATCAGGTCATGTAGCGGTGAGATGTCCCAGGACACCCAAGCAGCCTTCACAGGTCCAAGTTAACAGTGGAAGGACAGTGGTGAATGTGCACACGATGGACCCCTGGTTAGACGTGTATCCTAGAAAAAGAGGCGGCGATCATACGCTTGGGTTATTCGGATTTCTTTGTTATGCTGGTCACCTGGTGGGGCTGGTAATCTTAAATCGGCAAAGAAGCATCCGCAGGTGTTGAGTGACAAAACAGGGAGGTTTTCCTGAGTCGTATGGCCGATGCTTTTGTCTTTCCATCATTTGAGAACCTTAGTTTCGTCCTTAGATGTCGTTCCTAAGAAAGAGGTGAGGAAATGTTCTTACCCATTTGCCTGATCTCAAAGGTGTTTTGGTCAATGATGCTATAGTGAGAGAGGAAGCATTGGTTTCCTTTGACATGCCAGTTTCCTGGGTCCGTCATTTTCGGCAGGGCACCTGTTGCCGGTTCATCCGGAATGTTTTTGTGCTGTATGGTTGATGGCATGTATTGCTACGATATGTGTTCGCCATTGGGATGTTTCATTTCTTGCCATTAGCTTGAAGTTTTAGTTCATTTTTGGATTGGATGGTGCATTTTGAGACAGGTTCATCAGCTACTTTACACTATTTGGTCGATTTTATTTACTTATTTTTTTGCTGGCCCCGCCACACCCACCCCCCCCCCCCCCCCCCATTACGGTAATTCACAGCTCTCATAGAGCACTATGAATGGCATGCTGGGGGAAAGAAGTGATATGTCACTTCATCCCGCCGTTTATGTGGCAGGGTAATGTTAGTGAATAGGGCCATGGGCCCCCTCCCTCCTGCTTTAGGAGTACGCTCTGTCAAGGATTTTTAGGCTTTGTTTGCCTCCGTTCATTCAAATACATTTTTTTGACAGAAAAAAATAGAATGGCATACTTCACTGTTTCTGTAGAGAAGAAACAATGGAAATATGATGGAAAGAAATATTCAATTTTTTTTGTTAACGTTAATGGAAAGCAGATGCAAACTGATGCAAAGCATCCGTTTTTAATAGAAATAAACTGATACAAAAAGAAACAAAAGTATCAGTTTTTTTGATGGAAAAGTACAACAAATCACTTTAAGAATTATGGCATATGTCTACATAGCCCTTTTAGGTGCGGGTCCCACCTCCTAAACAAGCCCCAAAAGTTAGAGAAGACTGAAGAGTCAGCTGCACTTCTGCAGTTAGTCTCCATTTTCTTCTGTGGGAGTTCCAATTACAGCCAAGCAGTGTGTTCAGCTCTGCTCAGAACTCCCATAGAACAGAATGGAGAGTTGTTTGCAAGTGTAACCAAAGTCCGTTTAGCCAGAAAGTTAACTAGACTCAACATATGCAGTCGCTGCACACAGCGTCCTAATGGTGGCTAGCAGACATTTTGATGTAGCAGCTTGACTATAATTTCACATTGTATCTGCTCTTATCTTCAAACAAAGGCCATTTAAGTACATTGATCAAATGTAACATTCTGCGCTGTGATAACATGCATTATCGGGTCATACTAAAAAGCATGAAGAAAAAGAATGAACACTATTACTAAGTAATAAGGAGCTAAGGAGAGGTAAAGAAGGTTTTAAGGGCTAAATAACGATTGAATTGGGTTTTGGGTTGAATAAATGAATAATAAGATTGTTTATATTAAAATGAAAAAACTTCCCTCGAAACAGGTGTCTAGCACTTTAACCCTTTAATGAAGGTGGGAATAACAGGATATATAGGCAGTTTAGAGTGAAATGGACACATATTCCACGTAAACAGGTGTCTAGATTTACCTGTGCATTATAGGTGGGAATGAAAAAGGAAAATATAGGCAGTTAGAGTGAAATGAACACATTTCCATAGAAACAGGTGCCTAGCACTTTACCTTGCA
>JAODAL010019683.1:0-71359 GCA_025379985.1 Phyllomedusa bahiana
TTCTATTCTTGGTGTGTAACTGCCCGAAAGAAGTGACAGGTGATTTGACCACAAGAGGGCACAATCGCTTCTTCTATATGTGGCAGTAATATTGTAATTCTATATACAGACTTTTCATTCATTATCTATTACAGCCTGCCGATGTGTACCAACATGCCAGCTTCGGAGGCCAACATGCCAGCTACAGAGGCCTTCATAATCGATTGTCTCTCCATGATTACATCGCAGGAGGACGATCGAACAGAGGAATGTTGCACAGGGCCATGATATCAGTTGTGTTTGAATTTGTTTTTTTTTGTTTTTTTATTGGAACATGGGAAAAGCAGGGTGTTTTGAACTGTTACCGTAATTTTATATTTTTCAAAACATTTTTATACTGGGTTCACACTATGTTTTTTGACACTTATTTAGCAGCAGTATTTGTAAACCAAAATCAGTGGTAGAGCCTATGCAGAGAAAAAGTGTAAAGAAAAAGCTTGTACTTCCTTGTTTTGTACCCATTACTGATTTTGGCTTAAAAATACTACAAAATATGTATAAAAAATCATCACGTAAACCCAGCTTTGCAGGTCATTTTAGTTCCCCTGGGGTACTTGACCACTAGGGGGTCCAATTACTTGTACACTGTTCTGCAAAGCAAAGGTATTGTAGAATAGTGTTCAATTACAGATTTTCTATTACACAGCCTTGTTCTCCAAACTGAATCCAGTCCTTTCACATCTATAACTCAGTACTTCTACTTTTCTGTTCTCTCATAGCAACAGAAAAACAATAATAATGGCAGTGTTAGATCTGTTACGAAGGATACCGACAGCAACTATTAAACACTATTGGCTATAATGAGATCTGTCGGGTTTCCATTATTTAAATGGAAAGGTACAAATGAACGGCCATCCTCCCCAATCACATCACGTTTGTTCTCTCCATCCTAGATATCTGTTGGGACATCATCAGAAAATAATCCTAACAGATACCATAACTGCCCATGATATGACCAAAGAGTTCTATAGGGAAAACATAGTGTGAATTGGACTATGTATGCTCTAATTGTGCCCTATGTACATCACATTTGTGCTCCCTATCCATGATATTTATCAGGATACCATAAGAATATAATCCCAACAGATACCATAGCTGGCCGTGATACGGCCATAGAGTTCTATAAGGCAGATGCATTCGGAATTGGACTATGTTTGACCCATTTACATCACATTTTTGCTTTCCTTTTAACTCTATACAACCGCAGCCAGTTTTAACCTTCCTGACAGAACACCCATCTTTTAAATCTGGCATGTGTCACTTCATGTGAGAATAACATTTTGATATTTTTACCTATCCATGTGATTCAGAGACTGTTTTCTTTTGACACCTTGCGCTATAAGTTAATAAGAAATTTTGGTCCATAAATCCTTGTTTATTTGTGAAAAATATTGTGAAAATTTGGAAAAATTTGCCATTTTCAAGCTTCAAAAAATTATACTGTAAAACAGATAGTTATTACATACACAATAGTTTTTAACTAGCATCTATGTCTACTATACATTGGCATCATTTTTGAAATGTCTTTTTTTTTACAACATTAGGAGGCTTGGAAAGTTAGTAGCAATTTTTCACATTTTCAAGAAAATTTGCAGCACAGAATATTTAAGGGACTAGTCCAGTTCTGACGTGGCTTTGAGGGGGCTTGTATATAAGGTACCCCCATAAATGACTCCATCTAAAAAACTGAATGCCTGAAAGAATTCTTTTCCCTACCTAAAAGGTTGCCGCTGTCATCTCCCCTGGTTGTTTTCACCCAAATTTCATTGACAGCAAGCAGAGGTCTTACTTAAAGCTGACATTTGCCCTGGGAGTTAAGTAAAGACCTCTGCTTGCTGTCAGTGAAATTTTGGAGAAAACAACTAGGAGAGAAGTAATAGCTGCTTTCTGTCAGTGAAACTAAAGCTGACTGCTGGAAGGAGGGAGGGAAGAGGGCGGATCAAACACGAGCAGCCAGCCCTATCTGGCAGTCACTGACTGCTGCAGGGGGGGAGGGAGGAGATTGTCCTGGCTGGGCAGGGAGATACAGCGCATGTCTCACCATAAAGCCGTGTTCACACGGCTTATTCCCGACGGATTTGTGCGCTCACAAATCCGCCGTGAATAAGGGGCGGGGCCGGAGCACGGCGGGGGCGCCGCTCCCCGGCCCCATAGACAATGCATTGTTTACTATGAGAGCAGTGGATTACCGTAATGACTCCGACGGATTGGTGCCGTACTGAAGCGCCAATCCGCGGCAAAATAAGCCGTGTGAACGAGGCCTAAACGTTCCCGTGCCAGGCATCAGAAGAGAAGAGGAAGCCATGCAAGCATGGCCAGACAGAGAAGCTGAAGAAGTGGTCGGAACCCATGACAACGAGCAGTAAAGACATGAAAAGTAAGAAAGGCTGCAGCTGTGACACAGTACATTTTTTTTTAATTACATGCATTTAGGAAAGTGATTACTGATTTTGGAGCATTCCACGTCTACATTATATCGTGGCAAAACCCCTTTAAAGTATTCAAAACAGCATTTAGGAAATTTATTAGCCCTCTTGGTGTTTCACAGATATTAAAGCAAACAGAAGTGAAATTTTGATGCAAATACAGTTGCAGGCTCTCCGCAACTGTATATAGTTTTTTTTATGTTTTATTACATTTACACAATAGAAATGCATTTATAAAAAAAGCTGCGTTTTTATGTCATCATAGTCTGATAACTTAACTGTAGTCATTATAGGATTATATGCCCCCTGTAGTCATTATAGGTATATATACCCCCTGTAGTTATTATAGGTTTATATGCCCCCTGTAGTCATTATAGGTTTATATGCCCCCTGTAGTCATTATAGGTTTATATGCCCCCTGTAGTCATTATAGGTTTATATGTCCCCTGTAGTCATTATAGGTATATATACCCCCTGTAGTCATTATAGGTATATATGCTTCCTGTAGTCATTATAGATATATATCTCCCCTGTAGTCACTATAGGTAGATATGCCCACTGTAGTCATTATAGGATTTATGCCCCCTGTAGTCCTTATAGATATATAGGCCCCCTGCAGTAGTTAAAGATATAGGCTCCCTGTAAGTAAATAGAGAGGCTAGTTAAAAAAAAAAGGACAAACCCAGCGGCGCAAAGGGTGTGACGACACAAGCAGGAACAGTAATGAACCGCCCCTGCCTTCTCTCTAGTGAAGCAGCTGCACAGTCTGTGTACAACTGCTAACTGTGCACGGCCGGCTTTCATCGGCCGCATAGAGTAGGTCGGTATCAGATGTTGCCGGGGCTGCGGACTGCCCAGGGGCAGGGGCTGCCCAGCGCCGGTCCGCAGACCGGCGGTTGGGGACCCTTGATGTACAGCATGTATGACAATATTTTCAGCGCCACTGCCATAATAAATGTGCCCCAATGTGTATAGTTTTTGGTGTTTCGTAATGCCCTTTTTTGTCATCTAGAAAAATGGCACAGAAATGCAATAAAAAAAAAGCAACATACGTACATGTAGGTTTTATCTCTGCAAAAAAATCAGTGAACATCAAAGGTGTATCACAGCATTTCACAGCATTTCACAGAGGAATATACAGTGTGTTGCAAAAGTATTCATACTCCTTGATTTAGTATTTTGAATCTGATGAAAATCCGACGGTATCCTGTGCTGCACAGACAGCAATAAAAAATTTGTGCTGTAGTCTATACAGCGTGGATTTTTTTACCGTCAGGTTTAAAATATGGCGGAATATGCAACATATATATATATTTCTCCGGACTGCACAAATCTGCGCCAAGAAATGAGATGCAATGTCAAAATGCCATCGGATTTTGGATTGCATTTTGACATATGCTGTATGGCCTAAGTTTGTGGCTGTAACGTTTAAAAATTAGGAACAGTTCAAGAGGTATGAATACCTTTCCAACCTTCTCTAAGTATGTCTACACAGCACAGGATTTTGGTCGGATTTTTGGCAGATTCAGTATTTAGAATCCGTCGAAAATCCTACTGTAACCAGTGCTCCATATACAGCAATAAAAAATCCGTGCTATAGTCTACACAGCAAGGATTTTTTTCTGATCGTTTTTGAAATTCGCCGGATTCCAGTTGATTTTAAAACGTCACATATTCCGTCTGATTTCCGCACATTCAATGTATGGGCAATTCCGAAAACCGACCATGGTTTTAGCACAAATCTGCGGCAAAAAATGCAGTCCAGCAATGTTAAAATGCCGACGGATTTTGGAAGGCATTTTAACATTGCTGTGTAGACACAGTCTAAGGGCATGTTCACATGACAGATTTGACCGTGGGTTTCGGCGCGGTTGCTGCGGCCAAAACCTCGTCCAAATCGTGCCCCAAACGCCCCCAGTTCATTAACATGGTTTCCTATGGGAAACCGCGTTGCTATTCACACAGCGCGGTTTTGCTGCATGTGTGTTAGAAGTCTCCTGTCAATTCTTGGCAGAGAGTCTTCGGCGCAGTGTCCGCGCGGGTTTTTGGCCATGCTTTTCGGCGCAGTTTGGGCACGGGTTTAGTCCTGCCTATTAATTTGTATGGGCGAAAACCTTGCCGCAAACCGCGCCAAAACCACGCCCCAACCGCGACTGCAGCGAAACCCGCGCCGATAAACCTCGTCGGGAGACACGAGTTTGGGGCGCGATTTGGACAAGGTTTTGGCTGCGGCAACCGCGCCCAAACCCGTGGGCAAACCCATGGCCAAATCCGCCGTGTGAACAGGGCCTAAGTGGAACTGTCAATGACCTCTAGCTGAAAAGACACTGGGTGATGCAGCAAGACAATGACCTAAGGCACACAAGTAATCAACTAAAGAGTGGTTGAAAAAGGTAAAGCATCCCAGAAATAAGGATGATCTAAAATACTTTTGCAGGGAATAATTCTTCAAAATTCCTCCTCAATGTAATACAAATCTTATTGGCCGCTACAGCAAACATTTGGTGGATGTGTTTGTTGATAAAGGAGTACCTTCAGGTTATTAAATGGTTCACATAGTTTCCCCCCTACAGTGTAGATGTGTACTCAACGTGCTTGATAAAAGACATAAACAGTACAACTGTTTTTATGTTGCTAGTTTAGTTAGACTGTGTTTGTATATAACTGTGACTTACATACCAATCAGACTACAATTTATTAGTAAGCAATGCAGAAATCCAAACGATTCCAAAGGAAGGGAGTTGGGGGAAAAGAATACACAACTCCTCTGCCATTGTTTTTCAGGTTTTGTTTTTACAACAGTCACTGTGTGGTATAAATAACATGATAATTTTATTCTGTGGGTGCAATTACTGAGAAACCACATTTATATAGTTTTTGTTAGGTTTTACTACTTTTGTGCAACAAAAACATTTTTTATTTATACAATGCAGAAGGTTATACAGGCGATCTAGCCCTGTAGTGGTGGAGTACTCAATGGTAAAGTGAAAACAAAATGTAAAAAATGTTTTTAAAGTATAAAACAAATTAAAAAAAATTAAAAGTTCAAATCATCCCCTTTTGCCCAGAAAAACTAAAATAAATTTTAAAAAGTTACATATAATTGGTATTGCCAAAAAGTCGGTATTATAAAAGTTCAATCTATTAAAATATAACATCATGCATCCTGTACGCTAAACACCGTAGAAAAAAATATTCCAAATGTCAACATTGCTCTCTTTTGGGTTATTTCATGTCGTCTAAAAATTGGAACAAAAAGTGATCAAAAACTTGCATGTATCTCAAAATGGTACCAATAAAAACTACACTTCAGACTATAAAAAATGTGCCCTCACTCGCTCCATTGCTGGAAGAGCGAAAAAGTTATTGGTTGCAGAAAATGGGGCTGAAGTGCAAATTTAAGAAATAGAGAATGTTGGTGTTTTTGTAAAAGCACAATAACATAAGGAAAATCCAAACACTCTATTTGGAATCACAAAAATCGTACCAACCTGCAGAATACAGATAACACATCATTTATACCAAAGAACAAACACCATAAAAACAGAACCATCACAAACATGGCGCTAGTAAAAAAAAAATTTCTCATTTCATCTACCCAAATTTTTTTCGGTTTTACATTATTTTCTATGGTGCGGTCAATGGCACCATTAAAAAGTACATATATCTATATAGATAAAAAAAAAACAAAGTTAGGCAGGGAGGAAAAAAGGGAAAGCCAGATTATTATGACTATCTGTCAGGAAGGAGTTACATTTGCTCACATGTTTAAAGTTAATGTGGTGTGAATACCCCATTTAAGGTCCAGTTTTGAGACATTGAGACTTTTTGTAGATGTTATCCACATATACTTGTTTTAACATTAGTGGTGAAGAAAGAAATTGCTACATGAAACTTGCTACACATACAGGATTGGACTTTGGTGCTCTAAAGATTTGTATTTACAATGCCTTTTTTTATTAAAGGTGACAGATTTATAATATTTGTCTAATCATATAAAAAGATCTATGGTCACTTTAGTAAAAAAACAACAACTAAGAAACAAAGTCTAAACAAAATCCAACAATTTAGTATACAATTTAGTATACAAATGATCGGGACAGCCATCAGGGTTTGCTTGTATTATAGAATAAATCAGGTCCAGCTCACAGTTGTTCCTTAGAGGCATACGGACTGCGGGGACCTCCGCCACACAAATAGAAAACAACAGCAATGTCCAGCATCCAAAGGATACGTTTAAAATCCATGTTTCATTGAAGAATGTGTAAGTGTCTATGCTTCGGTGGTGTTTTTGGTTACATCACCAACATTGATGTGTTAATGAGATTGAACTACTGTATTTAGGAACACACCTGTTTAGGCTGTTTTATGCTACGAGTTAAGGGGTTTTATCATTTCATTAAATGGTCTTCAGAATAAGGGGACAGTGAAAACAAGCAACTTTGCAATTGGATGTCATTAGCAAAGCTGCCTTGTTCTCACAGTGTCCCTTATCTTCTGTTTCTGTAAACAAACTTCACCAGTGCTGGTCGGAAAGTCGGTTCCCTCCTCCTTGCATTTCATTAACTGAGGGCTCTAATAATTTACATTCTGTTCAGCCACCCACCCCCACCCCGGTCGCGGTATTCACGGAGCTTGCATTCCTGCCTCATTCAGAATTAGGGGCCGTGAACAATTTCACTCTATACAGTAAGCTGTCTCCTCATTGACACTGCAGCTGTCTCTTTAATCAGAAAACAGGAGAATTGTGCCACAGTGCCTTAATGCTCCTGCGTGTTAGTGCCTAATATAAACATGAAGGGAGACAGATCTGTGCTGGATTCAACTGTAGTAACCGTCCAGCTGTGAGAGATCAGTGCTGAGTTCATGGAAGACTGTTTAGACTGAATGCAGGTATGTAAACAGCTCTTACAAAAAAATAAGACTGCATAGGGAGAGGACAGTGATGTGGAGGGGAGGGAGGACACACTGGAGCCAGGATGAACAGTGAAGGGGGGATGATGTCATCCCTTTTCAGTTAAGAAACGCCCAGCTGGGAGGGGAAGAAATGCCCCTGAATTTCAGGAAATGAGAGGATCAAGCTTCAAGAGAACAGCCCAACTGATGAAGCGATATATCCCCTTTAATGGCCTCCACCTACAATGGCCTAAAACGCGTCAATATTGTTGTCCTGTATACCATGTCTTATCTGTGTATTCTTCAATAAAACATGGATTTTAGCCGTATCCTGTGGACCCTGGACATTGCTGTTGTTTTCTTTTTGCTTGTATTATACATCTGCATGTAAGTGACATATAACATCTATATTCTACTCCAAAGTGTTATGACCCCTATCCTTTACATTTACTATGATATAGTCAGAATACAGGTGTTGTGTAACACCCATACAATGCTCCAAGTTTTCCAGTGTGTTTTCATTCTAGTGCTCTAGAAGTAGAATTCCTTATAGGTCCACTGTGGTGTTAACTGTGTATGTCTTATCTGTTTATGCACTAGTTTTACGTTCTGCTGTGATCAAGAACTATTGATATTCTAAACACGTAAGCTTGTACCATCAATATGCACTTTGGGACCTTTTATAAGACTGTTGTAACGTATGATAAAATAAATACTTCAATTTAAAGTGCTGATGTCTACTTTTGGGGGGGATTTCAGCTGTCATTTACCTGAGCACTACTGAATGTGAGTTGGGGTTGTAATTATCAGTTCTGTATATTCCTAATGGTGAGCATATTTCTTGAGGATTTTGTTGTCAGTCTGAGCGTCAGTGTTAACTGTGGTTATTTCATTCTATTTACGAGCCAGAAGTTTCAGCATGTAAAAACTGTGACAGGACATAGGACAAGTGAATATATAGTAATTTTATGATATAAGTCGACCCAATGATGACCGAAGTATAGTATGCTGTTCTCATATTTGGGGATCCTAGAAGGGATCATACTGTGAAACTAGTTTGAGACTTCTTGCTTGATAAGTTTACTGGTGCAAATAAGGAGCCGCTCTGCAGTTTCTTATCACAAAGGACAGGAAGAGAATGAACACTAAAAGCTGTAGGACCTGTCACCTTACTGCCCTTGTGTGTATGAGTCAGCTGAAGCTGCCTGAATCTGGACACCACAGTCACAGGGTGGAGGAATGATAAGGAGGTATAAGTGAGACAGCCAGAGACAACACACAACAACTTACCATTCTCTGCTTCTTCTCTTCCCATTCCTGACTGTCTCTAGTGTAGTGGTATGTTCATACTGCATCTTTCAGGACGTATTTCAGGGCGTAATTGTACTGGAGTGCGCCCCGAAATACGTCCTGTAATTACGGTAATCATAGCTCTCATAGAGAGCTATGATTACCTGAAAATGAATGGGGCCGGCCAAGGGCTGCCCCCCCCTCCCCACTGATCAGCCCGTACTTCTAAACATACAGCATCTTGTGGCGCTGTGTGAACATAGCCTTAGGCTATGTCCATACTGCGAAGGAAGACACAATATATGGTTTTGCACATCCAAAAAAACATTTTGGAAAAAAATGAGCGTAGGTACACACTGGCGTGGCAGTAACATACATACACATTCCAAAAACAGTAGCACACTATCAACTAAAGAAACTATCAAAGGGGACATAGGAATTAATGAAAAAGCACTTCAGCTACCCATGATACACGAAAATTTTAACAGGTTCTTAGTTCACATTTTTCAACAAAACTGCTTAAGCCCAACTTCGAAACTGCAACGGGAACTCAATGAATGAGGGTCCTAAACTATATTGTTACCTCTCTTGGGGACTGTTCAGACCTCCATACTTGCACCTGCATTGAGGTCCCGTTGAAGTTTCGGAGGTGGCTTAAGCAGTTTTGATCAAAAATGTGAACTAAGAATCTCAAAAAAAATTTCATGTATCCTAGATAGCAGAAATGCTTTTTCAAAAATTCCTATGTCCCCTTTGATAGTCTCTTTAGTTGATAGTGTGCTACTGTTTTTAGAATGTGTATATATGTTACTGCCACACCAGTGTGCACCTATGCTAATTTTTTTCCCAAAAGGTTTTTTGGATGTGCAAAACCATTGTCACGGGGTTCGCGGGCTCCGCTGCCCCCCGCGGCCGCAGGGGCTCCGGTGCGGCGGCTGCAGCTGCCCGCGACCACCCCGCTCCTGTCCCGGGCCCCCGGGCGTCGCTCCCCTTACCCGTCCGCGCTCCGGTGAACGCTGCCCCCCGCCTGCCCCGGGCCGCCGGGCGCGGCCCTGTGCTTTAGGCCGCGGTGCCGGCTTTCTCTATTTAAAGGGCCAGCGCCCCGATAATTGGTCAATTGTCAGGCGCTGGTTCTATTTAACGGGTACGCCCCCTGCACTTCCTGCCATTCCGTGGTGTGCTTCCCGTGCGTTTAGAGAGTTTTTTAGTCCTGTTCTGATTACCCGTTGTACCAGTCCCCCCTGCTTGCGTTTCCTGACCTTGCCTGTTTGCCGCCTGCCAGACCGTCTGCAGTCTCTGACCACAACCTCTGCCGCCTGCCCTGACCTCCTGCCTGTCCCAAACTACGTCTTTGGATTACGATTATTTTAACTCGCGTACCCCGGCCGCCATCGCAAGCCAGTCACGTCAGGGTAACGACCTGGTAGCCTCACGCTGCAGAAAAGCCCAAATCCCGCTTGCGGCGGGTCTTGGTGAAAACCGGGGCTACTTAGACTCCGTTCCCTGGCGTGGCTTAGCTACCATTTCTTGCTTTGGCCCCCCGCGAATTCACCGAACCCGTTCCAGTACGGACTGGCCATGGATTCCGCCAGGGTACCCTTACCTGTACTTCGTGATGTCTCAACGGCTTCGTCCACAGTGCCAAGCTTTATTGACCAGCTCGCCGCCATGATGCAGAACCTAGCAGCTCGTCTACCACCGCCTGCGACGGCCGCTGCCCCGCCGGCACCAGTTGCTCCCGTACCTGGACCTTCTCTGCAACTGCCGCTTCCGTCACGCTTTGATGGAGATCCCAGGAAATGGCGTGGCTTCATCAGTCAGTGCTCCATCCACCTGGAGATTTTGGGGCACCACTTCCCCACCGAGCGGGCTACGGTGGCCTTTGTTATTAGCCTCTTGTCAGGGGAAGCCTTTGCCTGGGCCACTCCGTTATGGGACCAAGGTGATCCACAGACGGCGAATCTACAAACCTTCCTCCGGGGGTTTTCGCACCCCCTTTGAGGAACTGGCCGCACCTCCTCCCGGCGGCGGCTTTGCTCCGTCTCCGTCAGGGCGACTCCACTGTGGTCACTACTCCCGTGCAGTTCCGCACCCTTGCCTCTGAACTGAAGTGGAATAATGAGGCCCTGGTGGAAAACCTTCTGGCAAGGTCTCTGGGGCCATTTTAAAGGATGAGCTCGGGCCGGGATCTGCCGTCCACTCTGGATGAACTAAATTCATTTGGGCCCTCTCGAATAGACATTCGGTTGCGGAAAGACAACAGGAGCTCCGTCTTCAACGGGAGGTCCCCCGCTCACGCCGGCTTACCCGTTTGGCTCCGCTTCCAATGTTCTCCACTACCTCGCCTAAGGTTTCCCGGGGGATGAATCCGTACGAATCGAGAGAGCCCACCTGTCCCGGAAAATACTCGCAGCGTCGCCTGAGGCAGTTATGCTTCTACTGGGGCGGTCCTGGCCACTTTTTTGGGGACTGTCCGGTGTGTCCGGGAAAACTTGCGCAAAATTGGGGGTTCGCAGGAGTGGCGTCCCAAGGAGTCTGGGCAGCCTCTCTCCGTCTGACCATTCCCGTAGTCTGGGAATTTCACCGGAACGCACCTTCCAGGCCACCGCCTTCCCTTGATTCGGGGTCCGCAGGGAATTTTTATCAGCCTGGCTCTGGTCTCCAAGTTTCTTTCCCCTGGTGACCCCTTTGCAGAAACCCATGTACGTCCCTCTGTTAGTGGCGAATGCCTAAGGGATGTGATTCGGTTCTGCACGGCGCCTCTCTCTCTACAGATTGGCCGCTCTACACAAGGAAACTCTGAAGCTGCTGGTCCTCCCCTCGCTCCGCCTCTGAGATTCTCCTGGGCCTTCCATGGTTGCAACAGCATGCTCCGACCTTGGACTGAAAACACGGGCCCGAAATTACCGTTGGGGCCCTGCGTCCCACTCGCGCTCCCTTCCGGTTCTCCGTTCTGCCCTTCGGTCCGCTCCTGTAAACCTCTTCAAAACCTCTGTCGGGTCTCCTGCCCCGTATCAGGATTGGCGATGTTTTTCCGAAAAACAGGCCGAAACTCTGCCTCCGCACCGGCCGTTCGATTGCCCCATTGACCTGCTACCTGGGACAACTCCTCCCGAGGAAGAGTCTACCCTCTTTCTGTTCCGGGACTAAGGCCATGTCGAATATATCCAAGAGAACCTCCGGAAGGGATTCATACTAATTTCCTCCTCGCCCGGGGGCTGGATTCTTTCTTTGTAGAAAAGAAAGAGGGTTTCCCTCTCCGACCCTGTATCGATTATGGGGGACTTAATAAAATTACTAATCAAGAATCGATCCCCCCCCCCTGCCGCTGATCTGGGAAAACTGTTCGATTCGCCTGCGCGGTGCGAAGCTTTTTTCCAAGTTGGACCTACGAGGGGCATAAAAACCTGATTCGTATCGTGAAGGCGCGAGGGGAAAAAGCCCTTTAATACCAGAGAGGGCTATTTTGAATCCCGGGCGTCATGCCATTTGGCCTCTGCAACGCTCCAGCGGTGTTCCAGAACTTTGTTAATGAAATCTTCCGAGACCTCCTTTACGTCTGCGTGTTGTCTATCTTGACGATATCTTAATCTTCTCCCCTGACCTGGAGACTCACCCCCTCCACGTCCGCCAGGTACTCAGACGTTCCGGGACCCCCAGCTATATGCTAAACTAGAGAAAAGCTCTTCGAACGCACCTCGTTGCCCTTCCTGGGTTACATCGTTTCGGATCAGGGTCTCCAATGGACCCTTTAAAGTGTCTGCGGTCCTACAACGGCCTCGACCCGTGGGTCCCCCGCTCCATCCAACGATTTTTGGTTTCGCAAACTATTACAGACAATTCATTCCTCATGTCTCCACGCCGTGGCCCCCCTGGTGGCCCTCACGAAAAAAAATGCCAACCCCAATCATGGCCCACTGAGGGTCAAGAAGCGTTTGATAGCCTCAAATCCGCATTCGCTTCTGCACCAGTGCTGTTTTCGCCCGGACCCGCAACGCCCCTTTATCCTCGAGGAGACGCCTCCTCGGTAGGTGCAGGAGCGGTTTCTCCTCCAAAAGTCCCCCCTGGAAAACCACGTACTTGCGGCTTCTTCTCCAGAACTTTCTCCCCCAGCCGAAAAAAACTATACTATCGGGGTCGGGAATTGCTGGCAAAATTAAATTGGCCCTGGAAGAATGGCGGCACCGTGCTGGAGGGGGCTTGTCACCCCACCGATATATTCACCGATCACAAGAATCTTCTCTACCGCAGTCTGCCCAACGGCTGAATCCTCGGCAAGCTAGGTGGTCATCTTTTTCCCCGAGATTTGATTTTCTTCTTCATTTTCAACCGGCTGGCAAGAACATCAGAGCCCTCTCTAGATCCTCTGACACGGTGGGGCTGGAGCCGCCTCTGCAGCATATAATTCCTCCTGAGCGTCTCCTCACGGTGGCTCCTGAGGACCGTCGACACCAGCCTCCCGGGAAGACCTATGTACGTCCTGCTATGCGGCCTCGTATCCTGAAGTGGGGACACGCCTCGCGAACTTGCTGGGCACCCTGGAGTCCATAAGTCTCGCAACTAATCCCCGTTTCTATTGGTGGGCCCCCTTCCGCTCGGGATCCGTTTGAGACTTTGTCCTGGCCTGTGACTCCTGTGCCCGTAACAAGGTCCCTCGCTCAGACCCGCGGTTCTGCTCCTGCCTCTCCGGTGCCAGAAAGACCTTGGGCGCATATTGCGATGGATTTTGTTACTGAAACCCCCCAGCCTCCTCAGGTAACACGTCATCGGGGTAATAGTCGACAGATTTTCGAAAAAGGCCCACTTTGTTCCTCTGCCCCGGGGTTTCCCTCCGCTTCCCCGCTAGCCCAGCACTTTTTTCCACCCCATCTTTCGACTACACGGGCTCCCGTTGCATATCGTCTCTGGTAGGGGGGTCCAGTTCGTATCGAAATTCTGGCGGGCCCTGTGTGCTCAATTGCAGATTCAGTTGGACTTCTCCTCCGCATATCATCCCAAACCCAAAGGGCAGGTGGAGAGGGTCACCAAATTGTAGGTATTTATCTGCGACATTTGTGTCCGCTCGCCAGATAACTGGTCTGACCTCCTCCCTGGGCGGAATTTTCCTATAATTCCTTAGATTCTGATCCGCTGGAGCCTCCCTTTTTTATTGTGTTTGGGTGCATCCCCTGCCCACCTCTCCTCTTTCCTCCTCGTGTGACGTCCCTGCTGTGGATGCCCAAGTCCAGGACATTTAAGACACTCTGGCAAGTTACTCGACAGGCCCTTTTACGGGCCTCCTCCCGCACTAAACTTTAGGCCGAAAAGGCACCGGAGACCTCCCTCCCCTATTTAAGCCGGGTGATTTGGGTTTGGCTATCGGCTAATAATCCGCTTCAAAGTGCCCAGCTACCCAAATTGGGGCCTAAGTATCTTGGGTCCGTTGTGGTACTCCGGCAGCTTAACCCGGGAAACCTACAAAGCTCCGCTTGCCTCCCCCTCTGCGTGTCCCGAAAAAGCCTTCCATGGGTTTCTTCCTCAAGCCGGTGGTGTGATCGCTTCTCCGTAGATCTGTTCCCCGCTTCTCCGGTGGCCAACTTGATAACTCTTTGAGGTCAAGGAGGTGCTGGGGCAGAAGACAGTAAGGGGGAAGCGGTTCTTTCTCATTGACTGGAAGGGGTTCGGCCGGAGGAGCGGTCGTGGGAACCTGAGGCCCAAACCCGTCCCCTGACCCTTTTCTCTAGGTTTCAAAAAGGAGGGGGAGACCTAAGGGGGGGGGTACTGTCACGGGGGTCGCGGGCTCCGCTGCCCCCCACGGCCGTAGGGGCTCCGGTGCGGCGGCTACAGCTGCCCGCGACCACCCCGCTCCTGTCCCGGCCCCGGCATCGCTCCCCTTACCCGTCCACGCTCCGGTGAACGCTGTCCCCGCCTGTCCCGGCCGCCGGGCGCATGCATGTGCTTTAGGCGGGGCGAGCGCGCCGGCTTCTTGGATTTTAAAGGCCAGCGCCCAGATAATTGGGCCCAAATTTTCAGGCGCTGGTTCTTTTTTTAAGCCCGGGACACCCCCTGCACTTCCTGCCAGTCCGTTGGTGTGCTTACCGTGCTTTAGAGAGTTTTGTAGTCCTGTTCTGATTACCCGTGTACCAGTCCGCCGGCTTACGTGTGCTGACCTTGCCTGTTTTTTCCGTCTGCCCTGACCGTCTGCTGCCTCTGACCCCGAAACCCCTGCCGCCTGCCCCTGACCTTCTGCCTGTCCCCGACTACGTCTTTGGATTATGATTCTGTACTACGCTGTACCCCGGCCGCCATCGCAAGCCAGTCACGTCAGGGATAACGACCTGGTAGCCTAACGCCGCAGCAAGTCCATCCCGCTTTGCGGCGGGCTCTGGTGAAAACCGGGAGCTACTTAGACTCCGTTCCCTGGCGTGGCTTAGCTATCATCTCTTGCATTGGCCCAGCGAATCCACCGAACCCGTTACAACCATATATTGTTTCTAGTTGTGTATGGAGGAGTGGCTGCCTCCATTTTGTTCTTTTGCACTCCACCCACCTTCACAGGCTTTTAAATCAAACAGTTTTCATTAGAAGCTGGTGCCTTCACTCCTGAAGTATGGAGGTCTGAAAAGTCCCCCAAAAGGGGGTAACAAAAAAGTGTAGGAACCCCCTGCATTGAGGTCCCGTTGAAGTTTCGGAGGTGGGCTAAGCAGGGTTTTTATCAAATATGTGAACTAAGAACCTCCCAAAAAATTTCATGTATCCTAGATAGCAGAAATGCTTTTTAAAAAATTCCTATGTCCCCTTTGATAGTCTCTTTAGTTGAAAGTCTGCTACTGTTTTTGGAATGTGTATGTATCACACTGTGGCACAGGAATCCGATCGTATCTTCGGCGCTTTTAGTTTTTTTAAAAGCGCCGAAGATACGATCATTCCTGCGGCCCCATAGCCGGCAATAGGAAAGACGAGCTGCAGTCTACACAGCTCGTCTTTTCTCTGCTTATCTTTCGGTTCTGGCGTATTATACAACATGTAATGGGCGACGTCAGGAAAACGATAAGCGACCGCGGTTTTGTACAAAGCGTGACAAAAACCGCGGTCCTGCATCAGAGAAAAAGCGGCCGCTTTTGGGCCGTTTTTTGTCCGATGCAGTGTAGACAAAGCCTTAGGCTTCAAATGCACAGCATAGGACAAAAACCGTCGGAAAGCCAACGGCTTTTTGTACGATGCACGACCGCTGCTTTTGTTACTTTTTTCACATAAAACACAGTCGATTTTAGTTTTTTTGCCAACGGGATTTTACAACATGTTCCGGAATTTGCCGGCGCCAGAAAACGAGCTAAAAAAAACCCAACCTGTGTCGTTTTTTTTTATTAAAGAGAACCTGTCACATAGGTTATGCCCCCCTTGCTGAGGACAGCACGCTAGTGTCAGACCTGCTGTTTCCAGCTCTGTGTCCCTTATTCTGTTAGATGCTGTAGTTTTCGTGTATTTAATGCTCAAATCTGCAGTTTTCAGCCAGAAGAGTCATTCAAAGAGTCAGTTTTTTCAAACCCAGCCCACCTGAGGCTAGCCCTGCCCACCTCAACTGATAAACCTATTACTTTGAATAGGTAAAAACGTGAATAACTGTCAGTGGGCGGGGCTAGCATTCGGTGGGTGGGGCTAACACCTGCTCATGAATAAGATTTGAGGGGTAAATGCTCTCAAACTACTACACCTTACAGAATAAGGGACACAGCGCTAGAAACAGCATGTCTGACACTAGCTTGTGCTGTCCTCAGCAAGGGGGGAATAACCTATTTGAGAGGTTCCCTTTAAAGTCTATGGACTTGATAAACAGTCAGTTATTTTCAGCGGTTTCAAAATACTAAAACCGCAGAAAATCCGACCGTTTTTGTGCACTTTGGAGACTTAACCTAATAAAGAATGGAAGTTAATGTTTTTCCTATGGCCTGGCCCTAAAGCATCACAGCAGGAGTGTGCAGAACAAATGCATTTCTTGGGACACACACAAATTAACAGATAAATTACCAGAATTTAAAGAGGATGTCCACCTCAGAAAAATATGAAAGGAGTATCTCCTCCATTAAAATAATAAAAAGAAAACATACTCAATCTTCTTTGTTTCCAGTGCTGGGTTTCCCTGGTCTTCAGTTGACTTCCAAACTGAGATATCACCCTTTCAGGCATTCATTGGTTGTAGCGATCCTGTGCCTCTAATTCACATCACCATTCTTGAATAGTGATGCACGAAGAGGCACGTAACTGCTACAGTCAATCAGTGGCACAGCAATGACAACCCTATTTGTGATGACATGGTATGGTGCTGCTGGAGGTAGTGATACTGGAGAAGTCCTGCTCCTCATTAAGCTACTGTTACCTAAATACCATGGTCACATGACCTGTGTGGTGGTCACATGAAAAGACGCTGCTGGAGGTAGTAATACTGGAGAAGTTCTGATCCTCCATACACTACTGTTACCTGGATAACAGGAGTCACATGACCTGTGTGGTGGCCACATGACAAGATGAGATTGGAGGTAGTAATACTGGAGAAATTCTGTTCCTCAATAATCTACTGTTACCTGGATAACAGAGGTCACATGATAGACGCTGCTGGAGGTAGTAATACTGGAGAAGTCCTGCTCCTCATTAAGCTACTGTTACCTGGATACAATAGTCACATGACCTGTGTGGTGGTCACATGAGCTGCTGCGAGAGGTAGTAATACTGGAGAAGTTCTGTTCCTCAATAATCTGCTGTTATCTGGATACCAGGGGTCACATGACCTGTGTGGTGGTCACATGGTTAGATGCTGCTGAAGGTAGTAAAACTGGAGACGTTCTGCTCTTCAATAATCAACTGTTATTTGAATTCCAGAGGTCACATGACCTGTGTAGTGGTCACATGATAAGATGCTGCTGAAGGTACTAATACTGGAGAAGTTCTGCTCCTCAGTCTACTGTTACCTGAATAATAGGGTCACATAACCTTTATGATGGTCACATGGTTAGATGCTGCTAGAAGTAGTAATGCTGGAGAAGTTCTGATCCTCAATAATCTACTGTTACCTGGATACCAGAGGTCACATGACGTGTGTGGTGGATCACATGACTTTTTTTCGTCCATACAGGTACTCCGTGGGAGCCATTACTATGAACAGAAATGGGGACGGTTCCATTTTTTTACTACTGCATTGGTAAAATAGAGGTACAGGAGCAGAATTTTTAATACAAATAAATTAGAAAATTGCGTGACTTCCTGTTATATACACTCACCGACCACTTTATTAGGTACACCATGCTAGTAACGGGTTGGACCCCCTTTTGCCTTTCAGAACTGCTCAATTCTTCGTGGCATAGATTCCACAAGGTGTTGCAACGATGCTCAATTGGTACCAAGGGGCCCAAAGAGTGCCAAGAAAATATTCCCCACACCATGACACCACCGCCACCAGCCTGAACCGTTGATACAAGGCAGGATGGATCCATGCTTTCATGTTGTTGACGCCAAATTCAGACCCTACCATCCGAATGTCGCAGCAGAAATCGAGACTCATCAGACCAGGCAACGTTTTTCCAATCTTCTACTGTCCAATTTCGATGAGCTTGGGCAAAATTGGAGCCTCAGTTTCCTGTTCTTAGCTGAAAGGAGTGGCACCCGGTGTGGTCTTCTGCTGCTGTAGCCCATCTGCCTCAAGTTCGCCGTACTGTGCGTTCAGAGTATGCTCTTCTGCCTACCTTGGTTGTAACGGGTGGCTATTTGAGTCACTGTTGCCTTTCTATCAGCTCGAACCAGTCTGCCCATTCTCCTTTGACCCTGGCATCAACAAGGCATTTCCGCCCTCAGACTGCCGCTCACTGGATGTTTTTTCTTTTTCGGACCATTCTCTGTAAACCCTAGAGATGGTTGTGCGTGAAAATCCCAGGAGATCAGCAGTTTCTGAAATACTCAGACCAGCCTTTCTGGCACCAACAACCATGCCACATTCAAAGGCACTCAAATCACCTTTCTTCCCCATAATGATGCTCGGTTTGAACTGCAGGAGATTGTCTTGACCATGTCTACATGCCTAAATGCACTGAGTTGCCGCCATGTGATTGGCTGATTAGAAATTAAGTGTTAACGAGCAGTTGGACAGGTGTACCTAATAAAGTGGCCGGTGAGTGTACATAATAACTAAAAATATTGCAGACACATTATAAAATGGACAACCCTTTTAACTTATACAGCACAAAGTGCAGCAGGAAATAAGTAGCAAGCTAATCTAAATCTACTGTCTGAATTATACACTGTATGGCTTAAAGCATTCTACATATTTAATATTTTCATTACTGGCTCTTAGTATCTTTTTCACATTTGTGGTATATATCTAACTAAAGGTCTGACAATTACTGTGTTCTTCAGCATGGTTGTAGTACGGATGTCCATTAGTGGAAGTAAGACTTGTTAAACTGAACGCAACAGTATTTGTTCTAGAGTAGTATCTATTTACTTGTGTCTTTGACATGAGACTTGCACCATGGACATGAGTTATACATATAGTAATCTTTGTAAGCAACCCCCTCCATCAACAAAACAAGATCTACTTCTAAGAAACAAATGATAAGTTACAATACATGGCTAAATTAATATAAGATATTCCATTTAGGTACAAAAAAATACTCTCAGGAGTTATTTTTCCTACTTTGCGCTCTTTCATGGTTGGCTAAATACAGGTTAGATCTATGTATTCTTGCCTTGTAGTCGGATAATGGGTTTCCCGTTAAAGGGAATCTGTCATTAATATAATTTTGTTACTAATTAAAATAAGATACTTTATACACATGCTTTCCTTCTTAGCTGTTTTAATTTTCTGATTGTAGATTTTTTTTCTGTTTTCTGTATATGATTATGGGGGCAGCCATGTTGCCTGAAATGCTTTTAACAGCATTTAGATAAATGCTTTACAGCAGCTTCTTGGAAATAGGAGCCTGTGAACAGGAGCAGACTCATTGACTTCTATAGGAGAGTTTTCTAGGCATGCTCTGAGACCTGGGAAGAAATCAGTGTGCAGGGAGGTGAAAGGGTGAACTGTGATGGTCTCCTATTGTAAATGGTGGATCCTGTGTTATCTACACATATTGGTGTCACCTTTTAGTGTAATACTGCCTGTGCTGATAGTGAGGAGATTGTTAATTAGTTATCTCCGCAGAAGTAGGAGTGTCTATTATTTGGCCTAGTAGCCAAAATGAAGACTGCAGGTTTTTTAGATAGTAATATGAAAAATGAAAATGAAATAACCACCAATTCTTAAAAAAAATGTGTTTAACATAAAAACATGACTTAAAAAATAGGTATTTTCCTTTTAAGAAATGAATAGCCTTAGGAATATGTAAGTGACACCGTAACATCTGTAGTAGACTCGAAAAATTTAATGGCAGCAGGTAAGTGTTAGCCCAAGAGTGACTCATGACAGTATAACACTAACTATATATATATATACAATAACAGGCCATTACAGGAAGGAATTTACAGGAAGCTGGTCATAAATACATTCCTTCTTTTCAGGTTCAGGTCATGGTGTGTGGTCTGCAACTAACTATAAAAAACAATAGAAATCACCCTGCTTCCTATGGTATGTGTATTATTACCCCAGTGGAAGTTAGATTTCAGCTGGTAGCTCCCCTATAGTGCAAGTCAGACAGGAGATCTGCTATCTGAAAAAATATAGCTAGGATAAGCTAGACTAATTTTTCATTTTACATTTATTTCCACTGTAATAAATAAGGCTAATGATGTCCGGCACCTTCTAATTTTACTTTCCCTCTTAGAAACAACACTTTTAGCATATAGAGTGTTGGTCTAAAGTTCCTTAGGTCCACCATTGGAAATTATTTTGAGCACCACCATCTATCTATATACAGTAGGACATGTACGTGGTCTCTTTCAAGTCATATTTGCACATACAGGGTGAAATTTGGCGTGTTAACACCAAATTTCATGCACATAACAATGGCATAAAATTATTATTATTATTATTATTATCATTTATTTTGGAGCGCCCTTGATTCCAGGGCGCTGTACATTTCAGGTGGGTATATAAATAACATTGGTCAAACAATTACAAAGTGACAATAAGTGACTAACAACTGGTACAGAGGGAGAGAGGTCCCTGCCCGTGAGGGCTTACAATCTACAGGGAAGGGGTGAAGAGACAGAAGGTGAGGGGCAGACATGTTTGTGGGGCGGAGCAGTGCAACACGGTTAATGTTGGTTATAGGCAATCCTGAAGAGGTAGGTTTTCAGGTTACATTTGAAGCCGGTGAGAGAGGGGGAGAGTCTGAGGTGTTGGGGCAGTGAGTTCCAAAGTGTGGGGGAAGCACGAGAGAAGTCTTGGAGACGGTTATGTGAGGAGGTGATAAGAGGAGAGCAGAGGAGAAGGTCCTGTGAGGAGCGGAGGTTGCGTGAGGGGAGGTATTTAGAGTTAAGGCAGAGCTATATGAAGGGGAGAGGTTGTGGAGAGCCTTGTAAGTCAAAGTTGCTAGCTTGAACTGGATTCGCTGGACAATGGGTAGCCAGTGAAGGGATTGGCAGAGGGGAGAGGCAGGGGAGTAGCGAGGAGAGAGGTGAATCAGACGGGCAGCAGAGTTAAGGATGGATTGGAGGGGAGCGAGGGTGTTAGCTGGGAGGCCACAGAGAAGGATGTTGCAGTAGTCGAGGCGTGAGATGACGAGGGCGTGGACAAGCATTTTTGTGCTTTCAGAGTTAAGAAATGAGCGGATTCGGGAAATATTTTTTAGGTGGAGGTGACAGGCAGAGGTGAGGGTTTGGATGTGCGGTTTGAAGGACAGATTGGAGTCAAAGGTTATCCCAAGGCAGCGGACCTGTGGTGCTGGTGAGAGAGTGTAGCCATTGACAGTGATAGAGAGATCAGGTGGAGGGATAGAGTGGGACGGTGGGAAGATAATAAATTCAGTTTTCTCCACGTTTAGTTTTAGGAGACGGGAGGAGAAGAAGTAGGAAATGGACGATAGGCAGTCTGGGATCCGGGAGAGAAGAGAGGTGTCATCTGGACCGGAGATATAAAGCTGGGTGTCATCAGCATACAGGTGGTATTGAAAGCCGTGTGAAGCTATGAGCTGACCGAGGCCAAGAGTGTAGATAGAGAAGAGTAGTGGGCCCAGGACTGACCCCTGGGGGACACCAACAGAGAGAGGCCGGGGGGAGGAGGAGGAGCGAGAGTGAGAAACGCTGAATGTCCGATCAGTGAGGTACGAGGAGATCCAGGAGAGGGCCAAGTCCGTGATGCCGAGGGAGGAGAGGATGTGTAGGAGAAGTGAATGGTCGACAGTGTCAAAGGCAGAGGACAGGTTGCGCTTGATTTATGAACGCACTCTACAGCGGGTCATGTAATGCGCCCGATAATAGCGTGCGGGAGATTTAAACATGTATGAACGGGGCTGCGCCTGATATCGGGCTGAAAAGACGCCAGATGTCTGGCGCAGCCCTGTTCATACATGTGGCCCCAGGTGTACATTACTGTAAGCTTGGGGCCTTCAAGGAATCCTTTGCTACTCTGGTTGGCTAGTCGAACTCTATGCATATACAGGGTCTTAGCACCTTGGTTTACATAGTTGAGCTTGATTATTTAAGTTTCTATATTGCTACTGTACCTAATAAAACATAGATATATTAAAGTTCGTGGCGAGTCAACTCACTCATAATGATGATCACCTGGAGCAGCACAGAGAGGCAGAAGCAGCCTCTAAAGCAGTCCACACAAAGCTATGATGAATCCAGTGTCCATACAGGTAGAAAAGTTAAAAAATGTAAAGCTTTATTAGTAGTAATTCATTTAAAATGTTAGCATGACAAAATAAACATTGTACACACGTTGGCGCGTTTCGGAGATGTCTTCTTAGTCATAGTGTATCTTGTAACCCACCCCTATTTAAATCAATAAGATGCAGTCCCATAACATCCTTACATTAACCCCTAAGTGAATGAATGAAACTATAAAATTTAACAACGGTAAATAAAAACAAGAACAATGCTTATAATAACACTCCTAATATTGGTACATTAAATCATGTCTCTTATTCAGACCATGGGGGAATCTTGTGCCAAGTATATAAATCCACCATGCCTCACTGCTGAAGAGCTTCTAAGGGCTCGTTCACACGGCTTATTCTGGGACGGATTTCAGCCGTATTGCGCGCCGTATTTGCGCTCCAATACGGCTGAAATCCGTCCCAGGCATTACGGTAATCCACAGTTCTCATAGAGAACTATGGATTCCATCTCCTCTCCCTGCTCGTACAATACAATGAGCGGGGAGAAAGTGACATGCACAGTAGTTACGGCGTGTACGCGCCGTGAATAATGAGTGTCTATGGGTCCGGCGAGCTGCTGGCCCCCCGTCACCGCTGCATGGCAGCCGGCGTAATTGCGGGGCGAAATCCGTCCCGCAATTACGTCGGCAATAAGCCGTGTGTACTGGGCCTTACTGTGGTCACCTCGCTGGTCTGTTCCCCCTCGCCAGACCTGAGAACCCACAGCTCGAAGACCTGCCTGGATGATGCGGTTTTAATATATCAAAAGATGTCTACGCATTCTAACCCTCATTTGAGTGGTGGTGCAGCCCACATACTGCAAATTGCATGCAGAGCAAGTAATGAGATACACCACAAACTTAGTGTAACAGTAGGCTTACCTTAACGGCAGGAATGAGGTGTGGATCCACTGGACCACCACAAGCGGTGGTAGAAGCCACGCCAGGGATCCACTGGAACTACGTAATGGACGCAGGAGGAGGAAACAGAACATTGTGTTAGCTCCAGCAAAAAAAGACACAAGCGTTCTTCAAGACTGTGAAATGGCAAGTAGTAGACTGTCCGATTATTAACTTATCAAGTTATATTGTGTCAGATGCACAGGTATCATTATTGTGCCAGCCAAGGACTTTAATCCTTACAGGACGATACTGGATGTAAATAACTCTATTAGGAAATTGACTTTACTGGAGCTGAGGGGGTTGCGGATATTTCTGCTCCTGTTCCCAAGTAATGTGGTTGATTATTCACATTATATCTCTTTTCAGGATAATTATAACATCCCTAATGAGATTATTGGGGAGTGAGAGTCAAGGGCACTATATTACATCAAAATTGGTTGGTGTAAGGATCTACGCGCCTTTCAGACCTCATTAACTGTTTTGCATAAAGTAAAGGCTGCTGGGAAAAGAGTTTTTGGTGGCCCTCCCCAAGGAGAGATATTCCCCAATTCGAAGCCACTCTCGCCTCTCACCCAGCCAACCAGTAAGTTCTACTCTGCACTAATGAGGGGCAAATACCCCAAAACAGCAGCCGGTAGATGTATTTAACTGGTTTGGATTAAATCCTTTTCACACTGTAAGGCTCTTGTGAGCTACATGTGAATTGAGGATAACTTCATCAAATAGAGGGCGCTGTGGAGCTCTTCAGCTCTTTTCCCAAAAGCCTGTATGAAATTATTATCAGTCATAATAAGATGGTAATATTCAGTCATATTATGATTGTATAATTCTGTCATGGTATAGAGGCATTTTTCTGTTGTGGTATTATGGTATTATTCAAACATATTATGATAGTATTATTCTGACATAGCATGATGGTATTGTTCTGTCTTGCTATGATGGAATCATTCAGTCATGATATGATGGTATTATTCAGTCACCGTATAATGGTTTTATTTAGCCATGGTATGAAAGTCATTTATTCATAGTATGATGGTATTATTATGTCATGTTGTAATTATTCACTTACTGGATGGTGGTATTATTTAGCCACAGCATAGTGGTATTATTCAGCCACAGCATGGTTGTAATATTTAGCCACAGCATAGTGGTATCATTCAGCCGCAGCATGGTGGTATTATTCATCCGCAACATGGTGGTATTATTTATCCACAGCATGGTGGTATTATTCAGCTGCAGCATGGTGGTATTATTTATCCACAGCATGGTGGTATTATTCAGTCACAGCATGGTGGTATTATTCAGCCACAGCATGGTGGTATTATTCAGCCGCAGAATGGTGGTATTATTTACCCACAGTATAGTGGTATTAATCAGCTGCAGCATAGTGGTATCATTGAGACACCACATGGTGGTAACATTTGGGCATGGTATAAGGCTTACTTCTATACTAGTGTTTTTTACAGTATGTTTTTGTTAACTGAAAACTATTGCATTTCAGCAACAGTTTGTCCCACAGAAATGTATAGGAGCAATGCACTGGTAAGTAATGATGTATCTTTTTGCCCAAAAGTGTTTACGTACCTTTAATCAATCATAATGTGGAAGTAATATTTGGTGATGGGGTATTCTTGTTGCTGGAAAGCTGTATTATTTGGTCATCTTATGACTATAACTTAGAATTATTCTATGTATCATATGTTAAATTATTAGAGATTGAAGCTTAAAAGGGTTATCTATTGTTTTATTTTATTAAAAACGTCTATTGGTTGAGGAGGGGTCAAAATAGAAAAAAAAACCTGCTCCCTTCCAACACACTGATGACATCATGTTCATTGGTCATGTGACACCGCAGCCAATCACTGGCCTGAGCAGTCTCTTCATGTTTGAAGGACATATGACTGCTTTATTTTTATTTGCTTTACATTTTTTTTACATGTAATTTTAGTTCCCCTAGGGTACTTGACCATTAAGGGGAGCAATCCCTTGTACATTGTTTAGCCATAACTATCAATCGACATCCTGATCAGGAGGTACATGAGGGCGCCACCCTCCTGCTTATTTAGCTCTCTGCCTTGTATCCTTTCTATATCTCAATGTGTAAGCACCTGAAAGACGAGATAGGTCACTTCTTTTTACGGGCATACAATACGCGCCGAGAATTCCAATCTAAACTCACGATTGTCTGAATGACAATGGTGATTCTTTTTACCATATTTGCGGGCCGTATTACGGAGCAATTATGAGTCGGAAAATGCCCCACAAATATGCCATGTGAACATAACCTAATGTGTCCCTTGATTGACCCATTGTAATGTGTATTGGGGGGTATCATTGGCAGAAGGACAGATGAGTCTGGTCATCCTTTGAAGTAGATAAACTCCAGACCCCATGTCAAAAAGTCCCTCTTGGAGATAACCTGTTACCCTCGCTCTAAATAAACGAAACTTAGTGGTTTAAGACCAGAGTTAATGATGCTTGAATAAGCCAACTTATAGACAGCGTAATACACATAATCGATCTGTGGTGAGGGGGTTATACATAAACCATCCGTAGTCACTGGGATATACATAGCACACTTTCCTATTACACCTATTCCAACTTTTACAAAACATACCTTTCTTTGGCACATGAGTTTAACTGGAATTCATAGTGCCCCATAGCAGAACGAGTTGGGGCCCTACCCTATATTGACAATAAACTAAAACGGTGGCATAGGTAGCAATAAACAAGGAAGTTCCTAAGGGCAGTTGAGGCAGGCAGCCTCCAGGGAGGTGCCGCAGCCGACACCTAACCGGCTATTACTATCTGATTCTACGTGGTCATCTTAAAAAGTAAGGCTTTCATCGTGCTTCTGGCCTAGGAGATCCTGGGAGCAGTGTGCCGGAGCTAGCGGCACAGCGGGTGAACAGGAAGATGTGAGTACCTTTTTTTTTTCTTTTTACCATTTACATCTGCCTATCTACCTACAGGGGGACTATAACTACCTGCAGGATGCATATATACATATATACACCTACAGTGGACATACACCTACCTAAAGGAGGCATATAACTACATAAAGATGGCATATACTGACATACAGGGGCAAATATCTACCTACAGAGTGTATATAACTACCTAAAGGGGGCATATATCTACCAACAGAGGGTATATAACTATCTACATGTGGCATATATATCTGTACCTACAGGGGCATATATATATCTACCTGCAAGGTGTGTATATCTGTACCTACAGTGGGCCTATATCTAACTACAGGGCCCTATATATTCATCTACAGACTGGGAGTGTCTATATACCTACCTACAAGGGTCCTATATACCTAATCATCTACCTACATGGGCCCTACATAACCTACTAGGGACCTATATTTTCTAGTGAGGCCTATATAACTACTTATCTACTTAATAGGAGACCTAGATATCTACCTATTGGGGAACCTATGTCTAACTACCTAACATTGCTTTATACACCTACTTAATTGAGACTAAAACTTGGTACACAAATGTGAGCATAGCCGTTCGGGGGCACTTTAACTGTAAAGGCATGTTCACACGGCTTAAAATGGGGCGTATTTCGGTCCGTAATTACGCGCCGAAGTGCGCCAATTACGGGCCGAAAACGGCCCATTCATTACGGTGATTCACAGTTCTCATAGAGAACTATGGATTACGTCTCCTCTCCCCGCCCAGCGAAGCCGCTGGGCGGGGAGATAATTGACATGTGAATTACTAGCGGCGTATACGCGCCGCTGGCAATTCAAGTCTATGGGCCGGCGAAGTGCCGGCCCCCTGCTCAGTCCCCCGCCCCCGGTCACACGGCGTAATTGCGGGGCGTAATTACGCCCTGCAAATACACCGTGTGAACATAGCCTTAGTCACAAGGGAGTCAATATTACTATTTGGGTCGCAATAGATGGGGAGTTTGTACAGAGATAAGAATTGGTAGGAAAGTGCTGGAAAGTGAGAAGTCTGAGATGTTTGTTTTATAAATTCTACAGTGAAGAGTTGTGGTCGAGAGAAGATGTCATGGCGGTCTGGGACATATGGAGAAAAAGAATAAAAAGAGAAAGAGAACAACTCATCAGCGAAGAAAACAACTCATCAGAAACGTCTCCTGTGAATCGCTGGATGTAACTACACTGTAATCACTTATGTGTCACTATGTGATGGTGATATGTGGTCATGGTGTTGTAGTATTATTCAGTCACTGTGTGGTGATGTTGTAGTGGTATTAATCAGTCCCTTTGCGGTGGTGATATGTGGTCATGATGTTTCAGTATTATTCAGTCACTATGTGGTGCTTATATGTAGTCATAATCTGGTGATATTATTCAGTCACTACATGGTGGTGATATGTGGTCATGCTGTATTGGTATTATCTAGTCCCTATGTGGTGGTGATATGTCATCATGATGTGGCTGTATTATTCAGTCTCTATATGGTGTTGATTTTTGCTCATGATGTGACGGAATTATTCAGTCACTATGTGGTCATGGTGTTATGGTATTATTCAGTCACTATGTCGTGGTGATATGTGGTCATGGTGTGTCAGTATTATTCGGTCACTATGTGCTGGTGATACGTGGTCATGATATGTCGGTATTATTCAGTCACTGTGTGGTGGTGATATGTGGTCACAGTGTGGCAGTATTATTCGGTCATTATGTGCTGATGATATGTGGTCATGATGTTGCGGTATTATTCAGTCACTATGTGCTGGAGATGCGTGGTCATGATGTGGTGGTATTATTCAGTCACTATGTGCTGGAGATGCGTGGTCATGATGTGGCAGTATTATTCAGTCACTGTGCTGGAGATGCGTGGTCATGATGTGGCAGTATTATTCAGTTACTATGTGGTGGTGATATGTGGTGGTATTATTCAGTCACCATGTTGTGGTGATATGTGGTCACGGTGTGTCAGTATTATTCGGTCACTATGTGCTGGTGATATGTGGTCATGATGTCACGATATTATTCAGTCACTATGTTGTGGTGACATGTGGTCATGATGTGGCGGTATTATTCAGTTATTATGTTGTGGTGATATGTGGTCATGATGTGGCTGTATTATTCAGTCACTATGTGGTGGTGATATGCGGTCACGGTGTGGCAGTATTACTTGGTCACTATGTGCTGGATATGCGTTGGGATTATGTGGTGGTATTATTCAGTCACCATGTTGTGGTGATATGTTGTCATGATGTTGCGGTATTATTCAATCACTGTGTGGTGGTGATATGTGGTCACAGTGTGGCAGTATTATTCGGTCATTATGTGCTGGTGATATGTGGTCATGATGTGGCGGTATTATTCGGTCACTATGTGCTGGAGATGCGTGGTCATGATGTGGTGGTATTATTCAGTCACTATGTGCTGGAGATGCGTGGTCATGATGTGGCGGTATTATTCAGTCACCATGTGGTGGTGATATGTGGTCACGGTGTGGCAGTATTATTTGGTCACTATGTGCTGGATATGCGTGGTCATGATGTGGTGGTATTATTCAGTCACCATGTTGTGGTGATATATGGTCATGATGTCGCGGTATTATTCAGTCACTATGTTGTGGTGACATGTGGTCATGATGTGGCTGTATTATTCAGTCACTATGTACTGGTGATATGTGGTCACGGTGTGGCAGTGTTATTCGGTCACTATGTGCTGGTGATATGTGGTCACGGTGTGGCAGTGTTATTCGGTCACTATGTGCTGGAGATGTGCGGTCATGATGTTGCGGTATTATTCAGTCACCATGTTGTGGTGATATATGGTCATGATGTTGTGGTATTATTCGGTCACAACAATTAAAGGTATAAATAATGCCACCATATACCAGAGGACCCCTATAGTAGAGCTGGAGAGCAACCAACTACTGTTTTTGTACCCGAGTGGGGTCCCCTCAACCTCTGGCACTATAGCTGCTGCTATCTCTATAGTGATGCCCGTGCCCTTTATCACCAGGATTATCCCTAGGTCTGTGAACGCCATGGGACCAGTGGAAATGTCGAATGATTTGTTGTTTGTGCCCAGTATAGTGACCTCATTGTTCAGTCATTGTGCTTGCCGTACATACAGCATGACACATCGTGATGCCGGCAATCCCTGTGATGGACGGGCCGGGTGTGGGGGCCCCGCCCACAGGCAGCTGGCCGGCTCTCAGGTCGCCGGTGACGTCAGCAAGCCAGTCATTGTTTGAACAGGTGAGGGCGGAGTGAGGTGTGGAGTCACGTGGTGCCGCGGAGAGCGGAGCATTACTAGCCAGAGCCGGGAGGCAGGACGGGACCATGTTACCCTCTGTGGTGCGGAGGTGGCTGAACAGACCCAAGGTAGGGGGGCGCTCACCTGCGGGTGTCGTGTAGGTGCTCCTTATCCGTACAGCTGTATACTGTGCCTGGCCGCATGCACCGATGGGATGGGTGAGCGTGTGCTCGTGCAGCGCTGGTAAAACCTGTTCCAGGGATGGAGGCAGCCAGGTGTGGGAAGTGGACTAGTCCCTGTGTAGTCTGTGGAGGGAGCTGGCGGTAGAGTAAAGGGGTGCTCTGCCAGTAAGCAGTGGTCATCGGGGAGTCTCTCTGGCTACATGTCCCCTACAGTCATTGCTTATCCTTAATGGGGCAGCCTGGAAGGTATGGTCTGGCCACATGGCACCTCATTGAGAGATGGTAGTGTTTATATACTGCTAACCATGTGGATCCCTGGTGCCTGCTGGAGTGAGATGGCAGCTGCCACCCAGAACTGTGAGTGGGGTCCAGCAGTCAGTACATCTGCATCCAGATTGTGCCCATCATGGGGTCAGCAATGCAGAACTCTACACGACCTGCAAAATAGACGAGTATCCTGTTCATGGAGCAGAATTCCTGTATAAATCCTCTCTTCACTGCGATGGTGAAGGTCCTTTTTGAAGTAAGCAGAGTGACATCTGTCACTGTGTTCTGATGTATATCAGCCGTAGGACCCTAACTGTGGCCCTTTTGGGACTATGTCTGCTCCACACGACCGATGATAAATGGAAGACCACATATCCCATGTATAAAGCGTATGCCAAAACCTAAAGGAGACTGTGCCCTACTGTTTACTATGGCTGTCTCGGTCCCTTTTCTAGCTCATTCTGATGGATACCTGCTGTATAGATCCAAAAAGTGATGTGAATGTTGCCTCGCACATGGCTGTGCCGAGTCTATATCAGGGTTGTACCATTTTACATCTTTAGGTCAGCAGCCAGTTCATACCTGGCTATGGGATGATCTTAGAGAATGGAGAGCTAGCTGTACAGTACATACACAGTCCTCCCCGCTCATTTGAATGGATGTACTAAGTATGTATAAGCCCACCTGTGCTTTTGGTACCTTCAAGGCTTTTCATAACCTCTCCCCTCCATACATCTCTGCTGTAATCTTGCGATATCTCCACTCCTCACAGGACTTTCTTCTCTGCTCTCCCCATGTCAGCTCCTCACACAACCGTCTCCAAGACTTATCCTGTGCCTCCCACATACTCTGGAACTCACTGCCCCAACACCTCAGACTTTCTACCACCTTCACTAGCTTCTAAACCAAACTGAAAACCCATAACTTTGGAATAGTCTACAACCTCCAATAACTCTACTACCCCTGCACCACAAAGTGTGCCCCTCAGCTTCTGTCTATTTCCACCTTCTTTGTTGATTGTAAACCTTTGCGAGCAGGGTCCTCTCTCCCCCTGTACCAGTTGTTAGTCATTTATTGTAATTTGTTTGGTGTTCTGTATGTAACCTCCCTCGAATGTACAGCATCCTGGAATTAATGGTGCTTTAAAATAAGACTTCTATAGAAATGAATGGGGAGAACTGTGCAATCGTGGCCATTTCATTACTCTCTATATGAGCTGGCCTCGGACCTGAACTTACAAGATGGGACAAGCCCTTTTAAGTGGTTGTCCAGTATACTAAAGGGCTTGTGTACCTCTAAAGAAAATGATTGCAGATCCCAGGACTTCAGTGAAGGACAAAAAAAAAAACCTACTCCCCTTTCTCCAGGTCCCAAGCCTCATCTCCTGGTTTTCTCTTGATGGGCTGTCACTTTTGAAAGGGGACATCACCGCTGCAGCCGCTACATTCAGAGCTGTTTACTTCCGAATGGTGATGTAAATTAGCGGCACGTGACCGTTGCAGCGGTGTTGTCCCCATTCGGAAGTATGGCCATGTCAAAAGAAAACTGGGAAGACATGGCAGGTCTTCGTATGGGATCCTGTTGTGGCTAATAGAGGAGGGTCTTGTGTGTGACCCCTGTCTGAAGTCCATATGCCGTACACCAAAGGCATAACTCGAGTGAAATGGGGGGTCCCCCAGCTAGCATGTCACTTACAATACTATTGTCTTATGTGGCAGTAGAACTTTTGGGCCAGTTCCAGCTGCAGGGACTCTTATAGCTACTCCCCCAGCCTAAACAGGGTTGATAACTCTTGCCTTGGACAAGGTTTTTCACACTCCAAAAGTTTACTTGAGGTTCCACAATGTCATTGACCCAGGGGTTCTCCTTGCTTGCTTTCTGTATCATGGCAAACTGCTTTCATGGTTCCTGTTGGCTCATATTTAAGGCGTTTCCAGGAGTCAAACATTAATGACTTCTACTGGAAGTGAATAGGACTAAGTTGTAGAAACGGCAATGACTGCCTACGCACAAATAATTGGACCCTTTAATTTGGGTGATTGATGGGGATTCAGCCACCACAAATACATTGATGGCCTTTTCCCCAAGCAGGTCAAGTGTTGGACCTTTAAAGACTATCGTTTGTCTTTGAGAAGAAAAAGAAAACATAAAATTGAAAAGCTTTCCATCATGAGTGTTGTCTTTATGCTCTTTCTGGGCTTAAAACATCCCCAAAAACCTGTAGGAGGTTTTGTTGGATCAGTTATGATCTTGCTACAAAGCAGTTCATGTCTTGCTGATGTATCTCTGGACTGCAAATTTAAGAGGATCGTCTTGCCTTAAAATGTAAAGGTCTGAGGGTCTTAAAAGAGCATCCGACCAGAAGTGGCCAAATGCTGCTTGAGTTTGCCGAAGATACCAGCCAACGGGGCCATCCAAGAGGCTTCGCCCTGGGTGTTACTGGGGTGAACGATGCTTCAGCTGTACTTTTAAGCTGAAGTTTTGTGGCTTTGGCGCAGATAGGAATAATCCAGGTTAGGGTATGTTCACATGGCAATTTTTTTATTTTTTTTTTTGGGGGATCTGAAAATCACAGCCAAAAACACAGCATCAATTGGCTCCAACACGCAGGTGTGAACATACAGGTTTTTTTTTTTTTTCAGGCAGAAGTTGCACTTTTGATTAAAATGTGGCTGTCTTGCAGTAGAATTTCCTTCTGAGGTTGGGGATAGAAAACGCAGCACAACAGCAGCAAAGTGGAGAGCGATTGACAATCCTCCTCTACATGTCGCAGAATTATTTTTCACAAGGAAAGTGACCTGCGATGTGGGTCGTTAGATTGGCAGCACGTTTGGTTTATGCTGTGGATTTTGACAGAGTTCATAGATTTCAGACCGGGTTCACACGGTTTAACGCCTATTTTGGAGCGCTGATTGTAAGCCAAGACCAGACATTAGAAGTATAATGGATAGGCTTGTACCTCTTCTTTGTTTTGGATCCATTCTTGGTTTTGTCTTCCAAGGAAGGGTACAAGCCTTTCCATTCTACTTCTATTGTCTGTAGTTTTGATTCCTGGTTTTGGCTTCCGATCAGCGCTGCAAAATAAAAATCAAAAATACCATGTGAACCCAGCCTTAAAGTGGAGGGAGGAAATCCACTATCTATGGACTTGTCCTTGATCTAGTCATATACTCGTTTGGCTGCTGGCTTTCACTCATTTCCCCCATTCACACTCGGCTGAATATCTGTGTTCTGAATGGGGGGTAGTGGGAGAAAGTAATCTGCTGTAAAACACCACAGACCTTTATCTCCCCAAGAGCAAATGATTGGGCAGTGAAATCCAAAATGGGTATTATGGCCTCCAAATTCTCTTCGGAGATGGAAGATTGGCCTGCAAGTTTATCTAGCCAAGCATCCGATATGGTGAGCTATAGTGTACACCCAAAGACCTGGAAAAGGAGTATGCTTTAAAAACCTGCATGGATGATGGGGTGGGGTGGGGGGGAGGGAATGTGCTAAAGAGCAGGCGGGACAAACAATGAGTAATCATGATCCTGTACACACAGCACAGCCAAAACATCTTTATCTACTGTTTGTGTGCAGACAAACCTTGCACCTTACCCACTTAGTGGTGTGTCCTGTTATAGCTGGCTTGAACCCTTAAACAGGAGTAAGTAGTCACTTGTGCACACAGTCACCATATTTGCCTTCTTTTTTTTTTTTTTTTGTAATTTTCTTAAATAGGAAAATAACTTCTTGTTTTTAACAAAATTAGTTTTGCGACAGAAATGGGCCACTCCTATTGGAGGACATGGAAAACCTCCTATTATCTAGAAAACTGATCCTATTGTGCCAGACTCCTGCAGGCCTTGTATAGCAATCATCTGAATGGCACAATGTAATACTACAGGGGGAATGACTGGTTATTTGTGGCTTCCACTGGCAAAGTAATGTGCTTTAAAGAAGCGGGTGCTGTGGTGACTCCACTGGGTAGGTTCAGGGTTAACCCCCTAGCGCCATCCATTGTGTGTATGATGGATACATACATACATACATACATAATATTGAGTGGGCACAGCAACTGAGCCTGCAGCTGACACCTGATGCCAGTGGGCCAAACTGGCAATAAGGCCTCATTCACATCAGTTTTGCCATCCGCTGAGCATTTACGTTTGAATAGCTAAAAATGTATACCACCACATATCCATAGAGTATTAGAGCAAAAATGTAGTTTAAAAGTGCATATGGTTGACTAATTTTGGCTGGTTCACTATTGCAACCCTCTTGTGAAGGATAGAAAAAGTGTATATGATATTTATTTTTTGTTCTTTAAAAATGTTCATGTAGAGTTTTTATTTTTTTAATTTTTAGATTTTATTTGTCAGGAGTTCTATGCAAACCTTCTGTTTGCTTTTATTAAACAAATTATCATCATTTTGCTAGGGTATGTTCACATTGTGTGTTTCAGCATTCACTGTAAGCGTCCGCAAGAAACCGGGCGTTTTAGAAGTACGCTATGGTCAGCGCGTATTTCTGAAGCGTGTTGGGGGGACCCCATTCGGTTCCGTTATCCCCGCTGCATAAATGCCGGTAAGAAGTGACATGTTGCTCCTTTCCCCTGCCGTTCAATACATGTCAGGGGAGACGAGTGTAATTCACAGTTTTCTATGAGAGCTGTGAATTACCAAAAGGCTATGTTCACACGGCTTATTTTGGGACGCATTTCACCACGTATTGTGAGCGTACTGCGCTCTAATATGAGCAAAATGCGCCCCAATCATTACGGTAATCCACAGCTCTCATAGAGAACTATGGATTACGCGTCCTCTCCCCGCGTATACTATATGATCGTATTGTAGGCGCGGGGAGATAATTGACATGTCATTTATTCACGGCGCTTAAGTGCCACGAGTAATGAGTCCATGGGGCTGGCGGGCTACGCCCCCCACCCGTGCCGAACTCCCGAACACCCGGCAGTAATTGCGGGGCGTACTGCAATTAGCCGTGTGAACATAGCCTAATTGCGTTACACTGTGTTAACATGCCCTAAATCTTTATGTAAACTAACTCCTTATCAATAGAAGAGAAACATACCTCTTTGTGTACTTTTTTAAACACATCTGTTTAGAGTATACGTTAAATGGAGATTTAACAATTTGATAGAATGGGGACCGACTCCACTTAATTGGACATAATTTTTGAGGAAAGGTTTGATTCTCCTCGAACCTTGACTAGGTCTCCTCAGAAATCCTTTTTCCTTCATTTGGAGCCTGTGTAGACATGCTGCTGCTCACTCTTATGACACCCATTGTGACGCACATGTGAAAGTATGAACACCTAGCCCTAAAGCACAGTTCATAAACCTGACCCACAGTGTTCTGCATTATCCTAACTTCCTAATAAACCTGCCAAGCTACTGATTCATAGCCTAGACCCTGTATATGTTTAGAAAGGGAGGAAAACCTAAGAAAAATATTAACCCAAAGTTTTTTGTGTGGACTTCATTAGTTTGTGATCTGTGTGTCCAGGTTCACTAATGATCTCTTTATCAGGTAGGACTCAATAGGCGATCGCTCTCTACTTCATTTTCCTTATCGGCTTGTCACAAGCTTCCTAGATGTCTGCCAGCTAATCCCTGATCATACAGCTGCCCATTGTTTCTCAGCAGAATGAAAAGTCTCCGTCCATGTCAGCAATTTTAAAAATGATTAATCTATGGCAAAACTTGTATTCTTTACCACGCTGAGCATTAAAATCGGCACACGAGTAGTTAACCAAAGATTGCTGAAGTCTGTACAGCATAGGGGGTCTCGCCTGTAACCTCCTCCCCGGCTTGCTAACAACTAAGGGTGTGTTCCCACTGCACAGGACAAATACCGGTCAGTTTGCCGGCCCGCATTTGTCCTGTTTTGCGGCCGTCCCCACGGCTGCAGGGGGACGGCTTTTCTCCGCGATGAATGGAGAAAAGCCCTCCCCCTCCACATTGGCTTGCACAGATTCCGTCCGAAAACCGGGCGGAAGAATGTGCATGTTCAATGTTTTGTGGCCGGACCGTGGGCGGAAAAACCGGCGGACGGAAAACCCGTGCAGTGGGGACTGCTGCGCGGGTTTTCCATAGAGCACCTTTGTGCTCGTTTTTGGCTGGTTTTTCAGGCGGTCTGCAAAACCGCAAACTGGCTGAAAAACCGTCCACAAACCCATGCTGTGGGGACATGCCCTTAGGCTAGGTCTACACAGCACTGGATTTTGGTCTGTTTTTCAGAGGATTCAGTATTTTGAAAAACCGACCGTACCCAGTGCTGTGTAGCCCTCAATAGAAAATCAGTGCTGTTGTCTTCACAGCATAAATCTTTTTTACTGAGGTTTTCCTAAATGAAAACCGTCCGGCGGAATATAGAACATGTTGTATATTTCTTCAGATTCCCACAGCCCCAATGTACTGGAAACCTTAAATCCGACTGCTGGTTTTTGAGGAAAAAACATGCAAATGAAGTCAGTGTGGCGTGGTCCAGCAAATGGGTTTTGGATGGCATTTTCACTTTGCTGTGTAGACCTAGCCTAACTCTCTTCTTGTTTAGCAGGTACTCTAGGTTGCCTACTGGTTAGCGTATCTTTTTGGACCTTAGGAAATTTCCCCCCCCACCTCTCTCCTCCATTTCTTGGGGAATCTATTGCTCTCCCTACTTTTATTTTTTACTTTTCTTCCTATTTCTATTTTTGTCTCCACTCTTACCGTCAGTATCATCTTCTTGGCCCCGTCCCACAGCATCATGTAGATTTGTTCGCTGGTATTCTTTCAGCACCTTATGGGTGCTAATTACGCCTTTGCTCCCTTTGGTGCCATCTCTATTATGAACACACAGACTTTTACCTTTCTGCACCTTATATGTTTAAAGTACCAACTTCTGTATGTTTTTGTTTGCTGTAGGTTATGATTTTAGTTTTTTCTTAGCTGGCCTGATCTCCCGGCTTGGCTATATCTATGAGGTTATTTCCACGGACTTAGCGCCTGGATGTACAGTCATGGCCAAAAGTTTTGAGAATGACACAAATATTATATTTTCACATGAACTGTTGCCCTCTGGTTTTTATGTGTGTTTGTCAGATGTTTTTATCACATACAGAAATACAAGTGCAATCATATTATGATTAACAAAAGCTTTTATTGACAGTTAGAATGAGTTAATGCAGCAAGTCAATATTTGCAGTGTTGACCCTTCTTCAGGACCTCTGCAATTCTCCCTGGCATGCTCTCAATCAACTTCTGGACCAAATCCTGACTGATCGCAGTCCATTCTTGCACAATCAATGCTTGCATTTTGTCACAATTTGTTGGATTTTGTTTGTCCACCCGTCTCTTGATGATTGACCACAAGTTCTCAATGGGATTAAGATCTGGGGAGTTTCCAGGCCATGGACCCAAAATCTCTGTTTTGTTCCCTGAGCCATTTAGTTATCACCTTTGCTTTATGGCAAGGTGCTCCATCATGCTGGAAAAGGCATTGTTGATCACCAAACTGCTCTTGGACGGTTGGGAGAAGTTGCTCTTGGAGGACATTCTGGTACCATTCTTTATTCATGGATGTGTTTTTTAGGCAAGACTGTTAGAGAGCCGATTCCCTTGGCTGAGAAGCAACCCCACACCTGAATGGTTTCTGGATGCTTTACAGTTGGCATGAGACAAGACTGGTGGTATCGCTCACCTTGTCTTCTCAGAACAAGCTGTTTTCCAGATGTTCCAAACATTCTGAAAGGGGATTCATCAGAGAAAATGACTTTACCCCAGTCCTCAGCAGTCCACTCCCTGTACCTTTGGCAGATTCAGTCTGTCCCTGATGTTTTTTCTGGAGAGAAGTGGCTTCTTTGCTGCCCTCCTTGACACCAGGTCTTGCTCCATGAGTCTCCGCCTCACAATGCGTGCAGATGCACTCACACCTGCCTGCTGCCATTCCTGAGCAAGCTCTGCACTGCTGGTAGCCCGATTCCGAAGCTGAAACACTTTTAAGAGACGGTCCTGGCGCTTGCTGGTCTTTCTTGGGCGCCCTGGAGCCTTTTTGGCAACAATGGAACCTCTCTCCTTGAATTCCTTGATGCGATACATTGTTGACTGAGGTGCAATCTTTCTAGCTGCGATACTTTTCCCTGTTAGGCCAGTTTTGTTCAGTGCAATGATGACTGCATGTGTTTCTTTAGAGATAACCATGATTAACAGAAGAGAAACAATGATGCCAAGCACCAGCCTCCTTTTAAAGTGTCCAGTGGTGTGATTCTTACTTAATCATGACAGATTGATCTCCAGCTCTGTCCTCATCAACACCCACACCTGTGTTAATGGAGCAATCACTGAAACGATGTTAGCTGCTCCTTTTTAAGGCAGGCCTGCAATGAAGTTGAAATGTGTTTTGGGGGAAAAAGTTCATTTTCTAGACAGCTATTGATTTTGCAATTAATTGCTGTTAAGCTGATCACTCTTTATAACATTCTGGAGTATATGCAATTTGCCATTATAAAACCTGATGCAGTAGACTTTGTAAAAATTTACATTTGTATCATTCTCAAAACTTTTGGACATGACTGTATAGTAAGGGCTGTCCTTGTGTTACCAGGAGATGTACTTTATTGTTGTGAGGGTTATATCCTAACTTGGTCACTTCTTCGGTAGGCTCAGTTTGTCTCTGTATCCTATAATTGTGTACTACTTGCACTAGTTTTATATGTCTGATGCCCTTAATATTGCTATGTTTAGTATTTAAAAACCCAAATAAAAATAAAAAAGACCTACCCTAAGTGTTGCCTCGCCATGGAGGTCTTATTAGAGAAGCACTGACTTGTGGTAAATCGTAATTTGCTGTTGTATATTTTCATTGAACTATTGCTGCTTGATGAGCAAATAGAATGGCTGCAAATTGAAATGTTTGCCTGGAGAATAAATGGTCCTTTAAAGGGTTTATCAAATGGAACTGGAAAGAGAAGAAGCAAAATAACCTGAAACCACTACTTTCCTGGAAGATAAACTTATGCAGTATGTACAATATCTGTGTGCCCCAGCCCTTGATGATATGGATAATTTTATTCCATTCAAAGAGGGTTTACACACATAACATAGGACCTAACTAGCGACTGGTACAGAGGAAGAAAGGACCCTGCCTATGAAGGCTTACAAGAATGGAGGATTGAGACAGAAGGTGAGGGACAGAGGTGTTTATAGGGCGGAGGCAGGGTTTTGTTTTTTTTGTTGTCTGCTATCCTGAAATGGTACTACTGTCACTCCTGGTTTCAGTGTCGTGCTGAAGGACCACAACTGCCAGCATGCTCTTGCTTTTCACTTCTGTTTTTCTCAAACTGCCAGTAAAAAAGGTGAGAAAAGGTCACTGATGGACTTTGCAAGAGCCCCACTTTTCAAGTCCCTAATTTTCCAAGGGGTTTTCCAAGATTTAAACAATGTCCTGTACTGTCTGGGACTGCGTTGGTTAAGAAAAAAAAAAACCCTTTCACTTCTAAAGCTGTTGCCATTCCAGCAGTGATATTACTTTCTCTGCTCATGTGACTACAGTTGGTCACTGGCCTCAAGTCAACTGCTGTACATGTCATAGACCTATGAGGCCAGTGATTAACTGTATGGCTGTCTAACGTAATTGCTGGGGAAATGAACGGAAACACAGGAACTCTGACAGACAGTAATTTTGTATATTTCAGCAATCTTTACCTGCACAGCAAAGTTTTTAAAGGGGTTTTGCCACAATTTAATGTTGACATGGGATCCACCAAAATGGGTTTAATCACTTTTCTAAATATGTGATTTAAAAAAGTGAAGCCTCTGAGAGCTACAGCATTGCTCAGTCCCCCTTAGTTTCCTGAAGGTTTACATTAGACACGACCAAGAGCTGGTCTGGCCGCGCTTGTGTGTTTGCACTTCTTATCTGATGACAGGGAACATGAAGGAGTTTGCAAGGGGCTGGGGGGGAAAGTGCAGTGTATGAGTTTGCTGTATAGAGAATCCACTGTTGTAATGTTATTATTTGAGTAAACGTTTGAGACGCTCCCTGCTTCCTCGCTCTCTGCTCACCCCCTCCCTCACTCCCCTGCAGCTGTTCATGACTCGGCATGCTTTGTTTATATTCTCCCCTGAGCAGAGAAGAAGTAAAGAACTCACTTTGTGGCAAAACCCCTTTTAAGTCTCAGGCAACCCCTTTAAAGAGACTGAAATATAACTTTCTTGAATGTTACAAGTGACAGTGACCTTAACACCTTTTATTTGTAAGGTGGAGTAATGTGATATGCTTTGTTCTATTATAAATGTTGTGATTGTTTTCTTTTGACAACATGGGGCAGGTGTCTTCTACCAGACACAATGAGGAAGGTAAACAAAAGAAAAAATTTAAATGTTGTCAAAAATGTATATATAAAAAATTACAAAATGTTATTGACATCATACAAAGTTGTAATCAAACCAAAAATACCAAAACATACAAAAGAGGAAGACCAATGTAAAAAGGAACACAGCAATAGGCGATCACAAAATACAATTCATGATGATGTATGCATCAAAAATAGCTCACAAAGTGTATCCAGGGACCAGATAATATAATATATACTGGTATAGTATAGCCATGAGACAAAAAGTTATCAGCTTGATTGCATACAAATATAGATGGAAATATATGAAACTATCAATGTTATGTACCCCAAAAAAAGAATTTAGAATGGGCCAGTAAATCCATGAATCCAATTGAGGTAATAACGGACTATAATACGTAAGTAGTATTACCCATGTGTAGAGGGGAAAGTGGGGATCGCTGTGTTCCCGACGCGTTTTGCCAAGCAGGCTTCTTCGGTGGACATTGTGCCCTGCAGTGGGGCTGTAAATCTATTGGACCATAGAGGTGCAAGCTACTTGATAATGACAGGTCTTTGACTTTTGGTGCACCACACTGAAACCTATGCTAGCTATAAGGTGGTGTTGAGTGCTGCTATATTTTATGCTACTTCTGACACCACTGTTAAGCTTCAGTACTTCTTTGGGATAAAAACCTGCATGTGCTGCTCTACAAAGACTACGTCCACCTTTTGTTGTTGCCACGCCATCTCCTTATATCAACAAAACGAAAACTGACAACTTCTGGAGCCACGTGACTGATGCCGAAATCATACGAGCATCTTTATTTTACTTTTTGAGACCAATTAACAGAATTGGCATTGGATAACCCTCTATCCACTTTTGGCTCAGCCAAAGCTTAGATATTGGACAGTCTTCTTTTGTGCGCTGAAACAAAACTAGGATTGGATGGGAAACCATCTTATAACTTGTACTGGTGTAGTACAATGCTAAGTATAAATGTAGATATAAGGTTTATCTCGCCTTTAGTATGTTTTACTGTAGCATTCATAGTCAAATCCTGGGGTATTGGCTGCCAGTCTCACCTCTGAGAATTGCCACACTCTACGATCTACAGGTATATACAGTATGCTATAAAAATAGCTATGATGTGACTCCAGTGCAAACCATGGGTAGTAGGAGATCCATAATAAAACATGCTCTATAGTATAAACCAACAGCAGATTGGATATAAATGTCAGTTTCTTTGGCACCATGAAATCAAATCTACAGTTAAAACAACGCATTTCCCACGCTCACAGGGCATGCTTCATCAGATGTCAGAGAGGGGTCTCTAGGATGCTTTCTTGCTTTTCTTTATTGCTGGCTGACCTTACCAGAAAAACTAAGATTCTGGGCTCTTCTAGTGGATGAGGTGTTTATGTACGATATTGACCTCCGTAGACTGTGGGAATAAATTACTCTGGAACAGGCCCTCTTCTCGATAATTTACCTTAAAATGTGGATGCAAAACGGTGACCATATCTGCAAATGCAAAAAAAAAAACCAGAATGGAGACCGTTCTTCTTAAAGGGAATATCCTGTCTTGTGTTTCCGGCAGCCCATCCTGAATCTGTGGCAGGGAGCTGGTCATGCATGAGCGGCTCTATTCCTTTCTCTGGCAGTTTGAGGAAGAGAGACACTGACCCACTTTTCTACAAACTACAGTGTGCATAGAACGTTAGCGGCATCCATTGGAAACTGCCATATTGGAATATTTGGTATTGTATTGGTCACCCACAGACTTACAGGTTTGAAAAATACAACAAATGCTGTGGGATATACACTTTGGGGAAGTCCACATGACAAGTATTTCAAGTCAGAATGACCCCGTGGATTCCATCTTGAAATACTTGTCTAATCCCACTAACATCAATGGAAAATATGCATTGTAGCTCATACAACACGTATTTTCAGCGCCTGGTTTTTAACCTGCCAAACACTTAGAACCTGGTCATTTTCCACATGAAAACAATGGGGACGATTAAAAACCTCATGTAAAATGTGCCCCAAACGTTTGTATCCATGCAACGCAGATCCGTGTCCAAAACCACAGATGAATAGGATTAGTTTCTGACTGCAAACCATGAGTAAATAAAATCAATCCACATGCATTACCATGTAAATACTCCATTGAAAACCACAGAACATGACTGGTAAAGTGAACTTGTTTTGTGGCAGTATCCTTACTGTCCAGCAAGAAAATGTACTGCCCTGAAGAGGCCAAAGGGACATAGTTGTGGTGTTTTTGGTTGTTGTGGGTTTTTTTTTTTGGGTTGACTGGAGGCCTATGGATGTGATCCTGGCATTTATCTGGCAAGCTTAATTCTCTCTGTAGTAATCTGCATTTTGAGTAGGAGTAGAAGCTTAAAGGTTTTTGCCACGATGTAATGTTGACGTGGGATCCTCCAAAAGGGGTATTTAATCACTTTTCTAGATATGTCATTAAAAAAGTGAAGCCTTTGAGATCTACAGCCTAAGATGCCCTTAGTTTCCTGACAGTTTACATTAGACACGACCAGGACACTGACAGGAGCTGATCTGGCCGCACTTGCGTTGTCTGCACTTCTTATCTGATGACTGGGAACATGAAGGAGCTTGCAAGGGACTGGGAAGAAAAAGCAGTGAATGAGCCTGTCTTTTGTATAGAGAATCCACTGGTTGTAATTCTTTAAGTAAACATTGCAGATGCTCTCTCTCCTCCGTGACTCAGCATGCTGATTTAAAGGGGTTGTATCATTCATTAAATGGTCTTCAGAATAAGGGGACAGTGAAAACAAGCAACTTTGCAATTGAATGTCATTAGCAAAGCTGTCTTGTTTTCATAGTCTCCCTTATCTTCGTTTTCTGTAAACACAGTTCCCCCTGTGCCGGTCTGATTCCACCTCCTTTCATGTCATTGGCTGCCGGCTCTACTAATTTACATTCTGTCTGGCCCCCGGTCGTATTCACAGGAGGGAGCATTCCTGCCTCTCTCAAGCTAAGTAAGGGACCGGCACAATTTCACTCCGCACAGCCAGCAGAAACACAGAGGCACTGCACCTGCTTCTACAATCAGAAAACAGCAGAATTGTGCGTATGTGCCTAATGCATACATAGAAGGAGCATTAGGCTGCGCCTCTCACTCAAAGTAAGGGACCAACAGCAATTTCACTGCACAGCCTGAAGAAACACAATAATACTGCAGGGCTTCTACAATCAGAAAATAGCAGAATTGTGCCTCGATGCCTAAATGCTCCTGCATGTAAACATAGAAGGGAGATCTGTGCTGCTTTGGAGGCGTTTATAGAAGACTGGATTCAATTGTAACAAACCTCCAGCTGTCAGAGGAGAAGAGATCAGTGCTCTGAGTTCATAGAAGATTGTCTAGACTGAATGCAAGCCTGTGGTATATAAACATACTTACAAAATAAGACTGCATTGGGAGAACGACAGTGACCTGTGCACTCGGGGTGGGGGACTCGGGGGCGAGCATGAACAGTGAACTTGTAGAGCTGAGAGCACAATGAAACACACGAACTGAGGAAGTGATACATATTCTTTAATCTTCTCTCTTAAGCAGATAAGGAGACGAACTCACTTCTTGGCCAAACCCCTTTTAAGCAGCAGATATGGATCTGCATTAGCATGTTAAAGTAAAGGCTAAGAATAAGAGACACGTTTTCTTAAATGTACCAACATAGATACTTCACTAGGTGGGAACAATTTAAAGGAGTTGTCTCCCTACAGGGTTTCAAAGGATGCATGAATGAAATACTCTGTCACTTCCTGGTTCAGACTGACTAATTTTACTTAAGCTCCATGCTTGTACAGCTCTGTGTGTGTTCAGCTGCTAATTAGATCAGATTAGCTTCTCAAACTGCTCACAGGACTTCTTATCTGATCCCTCTAACAAAAGCCCTAATTACAGTTCTGTTTACTTGAGATAAATCAAGCTTTTTACTGCCTGGCAGCACAGACACTGTGGACACTGCAGTGACCTGTGTGATGACATCACTCACTGTTATCTCATTGAACAAACAGCAGGGGGAGAATTGTTTACAGGTCAGTTACTGAGGGAACTGAAATAGCCAGGGAGGTCATAAATTCACTTGTATCTCCTTAGGGAAAACAGAGGAACAAAGCAATATATTTGGAGAATGTCTTTATTTTGTGTTCCCTACAATTTGAAAGCTATTCTTTGTAGCGAGACAACCCCTTTAAGTCTTGTCAAACTTTCTAGTGCCAAGGTGAAATCTCCTGAGCCTTTCGTGGCACACAGCACTAGGTATGAGGCACTGAACTTCTCTGCTAACTTTAAGGGGTACATGCATCACAGGTTGGCAACTGTTATGAAGCCAGGCTTTGCCAAACAGTAAGGTAGCTGTCGGCTGTTAAATTGCAATTTAACCCTTTTGCATTTATGGCTATTTTTTCTTTGCAGAAGTCAGATCCTCGTCTGTTGGCGAAGTTCTTTTATGTTGATGAGGAGGTGAGCACAATTGTACATGAACTACAATGCCTCGACGTGCGGGAGGATCCTCAGAACTATCTGGTTTTACTCAGCCAGTTACACAACAGCCAGGTGAGACCAGCATCATAAATCACAAGCTGGATGACCTTCTAGGCATTTATGTACTGTACAGTAAAATCCTTGTCTTTCTCTTGTTACATAGTTAAGGTGGGACAAAAATCCAGCTACCGGGAATATTCGCTTGGCAGAGGCCACAAATATTCTGTTGTAATTCCCGTTAGGATGAAGCAATCAAAATACAAAGCTCCATACCTTGACGCATGTAATCGATTGCATTACGTGGAATATTCGAAGTGATCTCCGGCCTCCTTGCAACCGCCAGAGAGAGACCTCCCCTCATTCTAGCCCCCCTCCCCAAGCACACATACTCACCAGCCTTCTGGAGCTGCGATCAGGAGTAAGGGACGGAGCTTCATGGCTCCATCCCCAGGGCCGTCTTAACACCACTATGGGCCCCTGGGCAGAGTGGTATACTGCCCCCCCCCCCCCCCAAAAAAAAAAAATACTCAAAGAAACAAATATAAACAGTACCAGCTCCGGTCACCATTACATGACAGAGAACACAGCACTGATCAAATATAGAAGTAAAATAACCGCTGACACCAGGGACTCACCGGAGACGTCCTGTCTGATCAGTCGTTCTGAATCGTTCTTTTTCCCTTTTCCTCTCCTTCTGTCCAGACCACCATGACGCCTTCTCCCGGCCGCAGCTCATCCCTGCAGAATGTAGGACACAAACATCTTAGAATCCTTACTTTATCAGCACTTCGCTACCGATTCCCACCTCTGTTATGGGCGCCCCACATTTAGTAAGTAGGTAGTAATGCTGCCCACCATTAAGTAGGTCGGTATACAGGCCCACTGTAGGTAAATATGCTGCCTCCTGTAGGTAGGTTTATAGCCCCCTGTAGATTGTAGGCCCCCTGTAATATCTCCCCCATAGATAGCAGGGCCCTCCTGTATTAGCCCCTCATAGATAGGGACCGTAATTAGGCAGGCAGGGCGCGTAAGTAGGCAGGGAGGGCCAGTAATTAGGCAGGCAGGGGGGTGTATATAGGGAGGCAGGGGAGTATATTGGTAGGCAGGAGCAGTAGTTTAAAAATAAATAAATAAATAATGTCACTCACCTGATTTCCTTGCTCTTCTCCACGTCCGGAGCCGGTGGCCGCTCACAGCAAAGAGCGGGGCCGCGGAGCAGGCGCGCGATGACGTCATCACATCGCGCGCCTGCCCCGCGGCCTCCTGGGAGCTGAACAGACAGGATCAGAAGATCCCAGCTCTGTTCAGCCTCGGCCGCCGCTTGCACCGCGCGGTGCAGGCGGCCGTGATGGCTGCATGGCTGGGCCTGTGACTCGGCCGTGCAGCGAGGAAGGAGGGGACGACGACCGCAGAGCGGCGCCGGTACTTGGGGCCCGCCAGGGGGAAACCCCAGCCTCCCCCGGCGACGCTCCGAGCCGGCGCTGCGGCCCGAATCCCGGCTGCCCCCGGGCAGAGCCTGGCTGTCGCTCCACTGGGCTGGGTAGGCGGCTGCCCGGGAGGGCCCCCTGAGATCGTGGGGCCCCCGGGCAGTGGCCTACCTGGCCCAATGGAAGAGACGGCCCTGTCCATCCCCTCTCCACAGTAGTGTACTGTGGATGCAGCTCCGTCTGCCGCCGCTCCAATCTCTTCAGCCACTGACACCAATGTTAGGGCAGCCGCTTCCCCCCCACAGTCTGTGCCTCCGCCAGTGTTGCACAAGGAGAGCTGACCTGCAGCGACTGTGGGGGGAGCATAGTTTATACAATAAAGATTAATAATCGCCCTGCTGCCATCCTTCACCCCCAGTACTCAGTGGCATAAGGCAGCATCTCAAGATGCTGTCTAATGGCACTTGAATTTAAAGAACTTCCTGCAGGAGGTCTGGCACCCGTTCCGGGAATGCGGGAGCTATCCCATGTTTGCTGAAGCCTCCCTGAGGTTCCGGGAGGATTGGCAAGCATGGTATTATATGGGTGGAGAGAGTGAATCTGGCATTACCCAGATCCTTTACATCAATGCTGTCCGTGAGAGAGGAGCAGCGGCAGCCTTGAGTTTCTCACAACTCCGAGGGGAGTCGGCACAAAGTGTAGGCAGCCCATCACAGCAGAGGGGGTGTGGCCTGACCAAGGCTGCAGTTTAAGGTGTAGAACACACAGATTAGCTCATAGCTGCTATACTAAATGATTTAGGTAATATAAATCGGTTGCAAAAGTGCTCATCTTTACTGTCACCATCATTACAGATATGATCTCTGTAGTGAGAAAACCCCTTAAAACTAGTTGGTGAGCCAATAGTTTTGCACAATAGTGTACACCACCATCCTAATAGGAAGTTAAGTGACTTAGTAAAGGGGCACAGGGATATTCATCTGGAAGTTGCCAACAGTTTGAAAGTTTCAATGGCTGTCTGGCACCTGCCTCATCACTGTGACCAGAGGGCATACTTGCATGTTCAAAGCTTTTTGTACGAAGATGCACGATCTTGCAGTCGGATTGCCTCACTATGCAGAGAGGAGTTACAGAATATTTGGGGCCTCTCCTGAGTGATTCTCCCAGTATAAACTTACGATGTTGATCCAGTGCGGTCTTCCCTAAACTCTTTGGAGATGGAATTGCCACCTGAATTTGGCATCCAGTTGTGAGCAGCTCTGACATTCTTGGTGCCTTAAAGGCCCAAAAGTTTGTGAAGTATTACAGGAAACTGGAGTGAATTTCCACATGTAAGGTGAAATCTCCTTCCTTTAATTATGACGGTCAGAATAAATCTTTGTCCAGACTGTTGGGATATGTGGCTTGATTTATCATACTCCTAATTAGGCTACAACTAGATGGCTATTTAAATAATATATACTGTCTTTGCCCTTGAGAAGGACTTATCAATGTCACTTGACTGCAGGGATCAATGGTAATTTCTCTTGACCTTTTGGGTGGGGTGGTTGTCATAATCTCCATATACTTTCATTTGGGGTAATTGCTCAGGAAAAATCTGCAGTGGGTTACAGTACCGTTCATGTGGATGGGATTTTACAAATCCCATGCAGCAGATTTTTAAATCTGCAGCATGTCCATTTCTATTACGGATTTCCTATGCATCTCACCTCCATTAAATTGAAAATGGTAAAAGCTGCACAATCTGTTGTGGATTTACTGCAGAAAACTTCCACGGCAAATACGTCCTGTGTACAATCACCCTTAAAGGGGTTTTGCCACGAAGTAAAATTGATGTGAGAAGTTTGTAAATTAAATAATAATTTTCTTCATTATTAAAAATTCTGCACTGTTTTTGTTTTGGCTGCTCTTTAGTGATCCATTGTTTGCAGCTCGTCTCCAGGGGATACGAACAGGGCTGAGAGCTTCAGTCCTGGTCACACATGCTCAGACATCACCTCTCCTCTCAGGCAGCTACTGAGTGTTCAAACCCCAGGTGCTGGCATTCTACGCCTGTCCTCTGTACCCCTTAGTAATGAGTGAAACCTCAATGAGGTATGTGCATTGATAAAGAGAAATAAAATCCACAGGTTTGGTTCCTGCGGGGTTTTGAGAACAGAGGAACACCTATGTGCTCATGGAGCAAAAAGTTTATACCTCTGAGCTACAATGTAGCTACTTACAGTTCCACACATAAAATAGACCTGTCTTTGACTAAAGAGAGGAAAGGCCTGGTGATGTCATCCTGCTGGGTCACATGATATGCAATTCAAACAAATCACACACGCCCCCTTCTGAGCACACAGAGCTGAAGAGCTGGATACAGGAGATATGAAATGAGGTCGTGGCAAAACCCCTTTAAGCTGGGTTCACATGGCTTTCAAATAGGAAAGCAAAATTCACAAAAAAGCGGCAAGAACAGGAATGGGTCCAAAATGCAGAAAAGGAATAAGCCTTCCCATTGTACTTTTTGTCAACATAAACACCCCTCCAGGTTTTGGCTTACAAATACTTAAGCTTTGTTAATCTGTTGTGTTTTTTAATGCATTTCTTAACTGCAGTAAGAAATGCTGCGCTATATATTTTTTGCTTCATTTTTGACGGAACATAGGTTGTGAGCGTAAACTCTGATGCAGATTTGAACCTAACCCTAGTTGTGCATGCTTTAAACTTATTGGACACTGCTAAAGTACCAAGGAAGACAACAAATCTACTTGACCAACTTGTCTTGTGGAATTTTATTTCTGCCTACAGGAGCGCATGCTTGCAATACTGGAGCAGATTCTGGAACAGTGTGTACCGACAAAGAGGAGGCAAAGAGACTATCACCTCAAGTTTCCTGATGACATTGTAAATACTACTATGACTACTCATCTCCTCTTTGCTGCTGAGGTATGGTTGTGTGGGTGTATATACTTGATGTTCAACATTATAATCTTCAGAGTGTATATAGTTCTATCACTATAAATCTCTCTTAAGCTTTTGGTAGGAGGCACATATGTTGAAGTGGAAGAGGCAGATGGAGTTTTACTTCGACCATTGGCCCAAGAGCTGCTCCGGAGTCTGGAGCGTCTAAGAAGAGTTCTGAGGGAACAGAGCCTAGAAGATCCTGGAATATATCCAGAATCTACCCACAAGGCTATGCTACATTATGACAACCTGTGTGCAGAGTTTGAGCTGAGGTGTGTGTCTGCAGTGCTAACCCTGTTTACAATTTTTCAGCTTAAATATTCCTTTTATGTATTTGATATAATGGAAGCAAATTTACGGTATTTGCAAGTAAAAAATGGTTTCAGTGGCACTCTCCTCACCAAGTCTATTACAAACACCTCCTGTCTCTTCCCTCTCTTACAGGGCCCCTCTCTCTACCTTTTAGACCAGTTGTGGTTTGTTTCATGGGGGTATGTATTATCATACAGTTACAGAACAAAGAAAGGCCCAGTAGAGAAAGATGGCCTGGACTTACAGTCTACAAGGAAGGAAGAGACAGGAGGTGTTTGTAATACTTGGTGAGGAGAATGCCACTGAAACCATTTTTTGCTTACAAATTTTAGAGCGCCCTTAGTTCCAGAGCACAGTACATTCGAGGGCAGAATATATATATATTTTATATATAATATATATATATATATATATATATATAATATATATATTATATATATATAATATATATATATATATATATATATATATATATATATAGATATAATTTTTTTTTTTTTTTTTTTCCCTCCCCTCGAATGTACAGTGCTTTGGAACTAAGGGTGCCACTAAAATTTCTTCAAGATCAAAATTTTATTGAAAGGAAACATTGTAGGGTCTTGAGGTATGATTGATAGTGCTACCTCACAGATGGCAAAAGCTTTTTCAGACTTCCTCAATGAAATGCACATGTTTCATTCTGCATGTGGCAGCCAGTAGAAGTACAGATGGCATACAGTGCCTTGCGAAAGTACTCGGCCCCCTTGAACTTTTCAACCTTTTGCCGCATTTCAGGCTTCCAACATGAAGATATAAAATTTTCATTTTTTTTTTTTTTTTTTTTTTTTGTGAAGAATTAACAAGTGGGACATAATTGTGAAGTGGAACGATATTTATTGGATATTTTAAACTTTTGTAAAAAATAAAAAACTGAAAAGTGGGGCAAGTAATATTGTTCGGCTCTTTTACTTTCTGTGCAGTAAACCCATTCCAGAAGTAAAGTGAGGATCTCTGAATGATCCAATGATGTTGTCCTAAGTGACTGATAAATATAATCCACCTGTGTGTAATCAAGTCTCCGTATAAATACACCTGCTCTGTTATAGTCTCGGGGTTCTGTTTAAAGCACAGAGAGCATCATGAAGACCAAGGAACACACCAGGCAGGTTTGTGATACTGTTGTGGAGAAGTCTAAAGCCGGATTTGGATACAAAAAGATTTCCCAAACTTAAACATCCCAAGGAGCACCTTGCAAGTGATCATATTGAAATGGAAGGAGTATCAGACCACTGCAAATCTACCAAGACCCGGCCGTCCTTCTAAACTTTCATCTCAAACAAGGAGAAGACTGATCAGAGATGCAGCCAAGAGGCCCATGATCACTCTGGATGCACTGCAGAGATCTACAGCTCTATGGGAGAGTCTGTCCATAGGACAACAATCAGTCGTACACTGCACAAATCTGGCCTTTATGGAAGAGTGGCAAGAAGAAAGCCATTTCTCAAAGATATCCATAAAAAGCCTTGTTTAAAGTTTGCCGCAAGCCACCTGGGACACAAACATGTGGAAAAGGTCTCTGTCAAAGAAACCCAAAATCAAAAAAGTTTTACCACAATGCAGAACATATGTTTGGCAAAAAGGGAAAAACTCATAACACCATCCCTACTGTCAAACATGGTGGGAGCATCATGGTTTGGGCCTCTTTTCTTTGCATGACAGGAAAATGGGTTTAAAAATTTAAAAGGGGGAAATGGGGTGGAGCCAAAAAACAAGACCATTCTGGAAAAAACCTGTTTTGGGGTCTACAAAAGACCGAACTGGGGGAAAGATTTTTTCCAACAAAAACGGTGACCCAAATATAAACAAAAACTACAATGGAAGGTTCCCAAATAAATGTATCCAGGTGTTAGAATGGTCAAACATGAAATGCAAATTGAAACGGCTCACCTGAAATCCAGAGCATTCACGTCTTGATCGCTGCACGGCCAAGGAGGGCTTATCCTTATTCAAATTCAAGCAGAAAAAAAATTGTAGCCGGCACCCAAGCGTGGGGAATATACATCCCAAACGGGTAACATATTAAAAACTTGATTTTCTTTATTTCATACTGGATTAAAAGTCTAAATGTATCAATCTAAACAAACGGGAACCATCTCATATAGGGATATTGTGAACATCATAAAAACTATTCCACCAACTTTTTTTTTTTTCTGTTCAAGTGACAAAACTGGGAGCAAAACATGTGAAGTAAGGGCTCTCTCTGATAAACCATCAAAGTTTCCGCTAGCATATGCTGTGGGTAAAGAACCTAGGTCATGACCCAACAATGCTCGTTTACATTGCGGAGGCCACACATGGTTCCCTTTTTTAGAGGAACATGGGGAATTTTAACCATTATGGGGAAAAAGAGAATACAGACCTTTAAAGCCTTGTCCCCTATGGGACAGAGATTTTCTCCACTTGATGCCCCGACTAACAAAACTATGGAATTTCCTAAACTTGTGATTACAATGGCCAAGTCACAGTCCAGACCTGAATCCAATCGAGAATCTGTGGAAAGAGCAGAAAACTGCTGTTCACAACGCTCTCCATCCAACCTCACTGAGCTCCAGCTGTTTTCACAAAGTTAAGAATGTTGAAGAATGGAAAAATTTCAGTCTCTGGATGTGGAAAACTGATAAAAATATCCCAAGTGACTTGCAGCTGTAATCGCAGCAAAAGGTGGCGCTACAAAGTATTAACTTAAGGGGGCTGAATAATTTTGCATGCCCCACTTTTCAGTTTTTTTATTTTTTACAGAAGTTTAAAAATCCAATAAATTTCGTTCCACTTCACAATTGTCGCACTTGTTTCTTCACAAAAAAAATTAAAATTTTATATCTTTGTTTGAAGCCTGAAATGTGGCAAAAGGTTGAAAAATTCAGGGTGGCCGACTACTTTCGCAAGGCACTGTACATGACTATATCCTGCTCAGGCTGTTATTAGGACATAGAGCAGGGTGGTACAGTAGCAGTAAAACCTTACAGAAGCCCTGCTTAATTTAAAATTAAGAATGAACTTGCACTGTACAGTGTTTTAGTAATGCATTCCAAAAAAATTACACCTGCAGGGCTAAAAGGCTTGGGGTATATATTGCTTCCTTGGAGGTTACAGTATAAGACCAGGCCTGCCAGAAGTTATTTCAGATTTCCATATAGCAGAAGCATCTGGACTTCCCCTGCCCCCCACCAACCATTCCTGTCTTGCGCCATATCGGCATGGCTCTAGCAGTAGTACTGCCATTACCCCATTACCATGCTGCAAAGGCCCAAATGCACTGGAAAAAATTCTGCAAATTCTGCTACAAAATTTGCAAGTAATGCAACACAAAGCATGAAATATGTGGCTTTTCAACAAAAGGCATGCTGTTGATTTTTTATTTTTTTTTCTACATGTGATTGTACGATAAAAAGTGTTTTCAAAACACCAATGTGTGCAAAATCTGCACAACAACTCGACAAATGTTGCTATGTCTGAGCAAGGCATACATTTACAGGTATATACAGTCTTCCTATTTTTAAAATACCTGTTTTTCTCTAATACCTGGTAGGTATATGTCGTTAGTTGTCAGTGTGAAGTCCCCTGAGGAAATCTACGAACAGCAGGAAGTAGCAGTACTCTTCTGTGAGACGGTTTCCAGGTAAGTTGTGTGTGGTTTAAATGGTGTAAATCAGCTGTCTTGTACTACCTGAAACCTTCAAGTTTCACATCTGGAAGTGTTTTAGGTTTTGTTCACACTCGTTATAAGGTCTTCCTCAGGCTTTCTGGTATTTTTGACCCTATTATGATTCCATGGTCAATGACTTGTGTATACAGAGCGACCTAGAACATTTTAAACGCCAAAGAATGATTTACTTCTAATCACTTTCTTCATGCTGTTGAAAGATGAACACCTTTGAGTCAAATCACTAATCGTTATTACAATATAAAACTGGGTATTGTGCTCTCATCAGACATGTACCCTGTTTCCCCGAAAATAAGTCTTATTAATTTTTCGCTCCTAAAGACGAGCTAAGACTTATTTTTAGGGGTTTTCTTATTTTTCTATCAACAATAATTCACATTTATTGTTGAACAAAAAATCAACATGTATTAATATACTGTAGTGATTTCATCACAAACATCAGTATAAGCAGCCAAACTCAAAGAAAATGCACCATGTCTTATTTTCGGGAAACAAGGTATGGCAAATTGATAGAATGTCACTTGTATCAAACTCCAAGTCCACCATGTCATTTTACAGGGCTCATGAGTGCTTGTACATGGTAAGCAGGGTTAGACAAAGTCCAGACACAGAAGTCCAGATTGTCCACTTTCTCTGGAGGATGCAGCTTGTGCTTGACAGAGGTGGAATTGCAGCACGTAATTCAGGCGCCACTTTGGGTTTAGAGCACCAACGCTTATCTCCACACTACTCTGTTCAGCAACTCCCTGAAGGAGGCCGCTTTAACAGCACTAGCCTGGCCCTCCTTAAAGGCCATTTGAGGGCAACCATATTGCTGATGTAACCTTTGGTGAAAACTAGTTTGACACCTCGGGAATATGCAATAAATTCCGATATATGCAGGTCCCATCTCTGGGCCCCAAGAAAGTGTCTGTGCATTCATTGTCATTGTGCAGTGTTCTACGGGAGCTGCAAACACAGCTGAGTGGTGCGCTCAGCTGTGTTTGCAGCTCCCATAAAACAGGATGGAGAGGAATACAAAAGCATGACCTCTGTTGTACACAATTTCCAGGTCCCTTCTCAAGATACATGTCTGATAGAGCCATCTCAAGTTCTATAGCATATCCTATCGCTATCCCATAAATGTCTGTGATGAAAACACCTCTTTCAGGTAGCAGAATAAGCTGCAGGCTATATATGGATGTGGTAGCCTGAAATATCTCTCGTAGATGGTGTTGCCGCCTGTTGGGTGGTTTATGCAACTTTATCTGAGAATAGGATGTGATAGTGAGAGAAGCTGAGCTCTGTGATGTAGAAATCCTGCTCCACATCATATAAACGTCTGAGTACTTCATAAGAGATGATTAAAGGGTTGTTCCGGGACTGATCAATGCTCATTCGTCCGTCGGGGTAGGAGTAAATCTAGAAGAGAAGACCCATACTTGCTTCCCGGACACTGTCGGTCCGTTTAACCAGAAAGTAAGCAGTGAACGTCCATAGTTGCATGTGACCTCTCTGGCCTCTAATTGACTGGAGCTGTCACGTGAAAGCTGATCTTTTCTAGTATGATTAGGAAACAAAACCAATTACGACCAGGTTTTCTTTTTTCTTTCACCTGAAAGCTGATCAGTGATTCAGCTAGGATGAACGGACCAGTAGTGAGGGGGAGCGTCTGGGAGGTAAGTATGAACCTTCTATTCTATTTTTACTAATACCCCGATGGATGAACGACCATTGATCAGTCCTGGAACACCCCTTTAAGTCCTCCACCCACTTACCGCTTTCACTGCATAGATGTGTGTACAGTGCAAACCGTCAATTGCAGTAGGTGAGTGGGGATAGCTTCAGCTGTGTCTATGGGTTGTCCCCCCCCCCCCACCCCCAAATCCTGCATCAAATCATATAAATCTATATATCAGAGTTCTGCTTCTCTCCTTCCATCACATTTTGCTCTTAAATGGGATACTATGAACAACCCGACAGGTTCCCTACAAAAAAAAGCCCTGAGAGCCAAAGTCAAAAGCTGTTCATTTATAAATGTGAAAGAGAATGTAATTCTGCAGGATTTTTTTATTTTTCAGATGCATAAATACAGTCATAGAAAATTCTGCAAATAAGTCTGTTGTACGGTCTCCCTTTACATTGCAGCACTGGGGAATATGGAAGTGCTGCTAGACCATAGACGCATTTATAGTCACTGTCCATATTTTTGTTAAACGGGGCATAACTAATCTGTACCTGTTTTCTTCACAGAGCTCTACAAAGAGGATATCTGACACAGGAAATGCTGGATGATTGTGAACCAGAGTTGATGATTTCCATCCCACGCTTGGCAATTATTAGGTGAGATGAGATCCAGAGGCAGAATCACTCGTGCTGATAGAGGAAACTGTTAATATAATGGTTATGTTAAAGTGGTGTTGCAAAAGTTTAGCTGCTGGTTCAGGAGTTCTAGAAAATATCAAGCAGGTCACAAACTAATTTTTTTTTTTTCCTGTGTTCTCTGCTGGGAACTGCTGTTCAAGCTTCTGCATTTCCCAGCATGGGATGTAAATTTTGGTGTTGCGCTCTTAGAGGGTGCTGGACAGCCTGTCTAATCGAATAGTAGTGGCGTCACCAGTAGACTGTTAAGCCAGCACAGTGCAACATGCGTAACTTTGATTCACTATATATGTATACTAGCCACTCTCCACAAGTATAGAAGATACAGTTGAAACCAGAAGTTTACGTGCGCTATATAAAGACACATATCCATGTGTTTTCTCACTATCGGACATGAAATCAGAATAAGCCTTACCGATAAATTAGTATTAACAAAATTATTTATATTTGCCAAAATCCAGAATGAATTTTTTTTTTTTTTTTTTTTACTTTCTGCAAAGTCAATTTGCTTACATTTTCATTAGTGTTTGGTAGCATTGGTCTCACACACTTGGGTCAAAGGTTTTGGATATCCTTCCACACGCTTCTCACAATAGTTAGTAGTGATTCGTTCCTCCTGATGGAAATGGTGCAACTGAGCCATGATTGTAGGTTGCTTACTCGCACCTGCCTTTTCAGGATTGAGATCAGGGCTTTGTGATGGCCACTCCAAAACATTGACTTGGCTAACCTTAAGCCACTTTGTTAAGCCACCAGTTTGGCAGTATGCTTTGGGTCATTGTCCATTTTAGAAGACCTATTTCTGCCCAAGCTGTAACTTCTTGGCTGATGTCTTGATGTTGCTTCAGTATTGTCACATAATCTTCTATCCTTATGATGCCATCCATTTTGTGAAGTGCAAAACAACCCCACAATATGATGCTGCCACCCCCATGTTTCACAGTTGGGATGGTATTTGTAGGCTTTCAGGCATCTCCCTTTTCCTCCAAACATCATAATGGTCATTATGGCCAAACAGTTCAATTTTAGTTTCGTCAGACCCCAGGACAGGTCTCCAAAAAGTTGGTCTTTGTTCCTGTTTGCATTTCCAAACATTAATCTGGCTTTTATATGTTACTTTTGGAGTTATGGCTTCTTCCTGGCAGAGTGGCCTTTCAGGCCATGTCAATCCGGTATTTGTTTCACTATGGATAAAGTCACAATCTTTCCAGCTTCCGCCAGCATCTTCACAAGGTCTCTTGCTTTTGTTCTTGGGTTGATGTCGGACCAAAGCACGTTCATTCGGGAGGTGAGGAGGGGGGGGGGGGGGGGGAGTGACTTAGCCGTTTGCAATCCGCCCTGGGGACCGGACCTGTTGCCCATGGCAAATAATTCATCCACCTATAATATCACAATTACACAAATGGTGAAAAAGAGAGGAGCACTATCTTATAAAGGAATCGGTGAACAAAAGCCATGAATCCGGCAATACAATACCAGGTAATTGACAGATACAATGGAGAGGACTGTGGAATGGGCGAAAAGAAATCTATGGAAGGGGAGAGATACTGCCGACACCATTGTACTTTGTAGTGGTTTTTAATTTTATGTATTTGGCTTTCTAATGTGAAAATGTGTCTTACAGTGGACTTCTAATATTTCCTGATGGACCATTAAACTTGCAGAGACCGCCAGAAGAGATGTGTGAACTCTTCAGTCCATTTTATGGCCTGCTGAAGAAAATAAGGTGACTAGAAACTTGTTTGTACTTTTTATACTTGGTCTTGGTGGCAAGATGGTGTTATCTGTAAGTTTTGGACTTGCTTAATGGTGATTAAAAAAAAACCAAAAAAGTCTTCTGTTGTGATTTTTTTTTTTTTAAGGTAAAGCTTTAAATTCTGATTTTATACTGTTCAGCTCCCTGCATAGACAGAAATGTAAAACATGGTATCAGCTGCCACAGGGAGGTATATGGGGGCTTGCTTAATACTGTTAAAGACTTAAAAGGGTTTTACCATGATGAAAAATCCTCTGTTCACTTCTGTGGAATCCACCCTCCTCATTCACTTGCATGGCTGTCTCACTGATTTTCGGGCCGTTTTTTCAGGCGGTTTTGCAGAAAAACCGTCCGAAAATGAGTAAAATGGGGCGCTCTGGAAAACTCTAAGGAATATGTGCTTGTGAAGGGGGAGGGCTGGAAAAGCTAAAAGGAGGACAATTGGCTTCTACCTCATGGGGGTTTTTGCCCCCTTCTTTTTTCAGCTTTATAAACTATGTAACGTCTGTTAATTCATACCCTTGAAAGTGGATAGAGATTTTATACACCATTTTCATGCAGTTCAAACAAACTGTGACACAATTTTACTCCGAAAAATGAGCATATTGCCTTATTCTGAGATTCTGCACTGAACAGCCACAGATTAGTCCCAGTTAATGAAACAAATTGGTGTGTGGATCTGCAGGCATAACCGCCACACATCTGTAGAAGAGATCACTGTCTGTCTTTTGATTTCTAATTACAGAAAAAAGTGATGGGCACTACTAATAGAAATAGACCAGAAATGACAAATAGACCAGAAATGACAAAAGAATAGTGGACACATAGATTGGTGCACAATCAAGGAATAGAATACAAATATCAATCTTTTATAGAGACTAAGTGCCAAAGAATTTTAAAAATAAAAAGCCCATATGGCTAATCTGCAAGTGTGGTATGTTGTAGTAAAAAAAAAAAAAAAAAAAAAAATTACTAGGACTTATTAATCAAATAAGTGGACTGATCTCCTAAAGAACCTATAGCCCCCAGGACGTTTTGGATCCTTTTTGTTGCGTTTTACGGATCCGTTTTTTGATTAGAGAAAACTGCATCCAAAAAGTGGATCCAGAAAACACAACAGCTGATGCTTTCTGCATGCGTTTTGGATGCATTTTTCGGATCCGTTTTTCAAAGCCTTTCCTTTTAACCCTATCATCTATTAATTTAACCTATTCCATGACCAAATACACCCTTTTGATAATTTACTATGAATGATTTAACCATAACCCTAACAATTATCAATAATTAATAAAAATTAATTATAGATTACTTATTAACCGTTATTAATTATAACTATTAATAGTTATTAATGACTATTAGTAATACTTATTACTTAATAATTAACTCATATTTATACATTGCTAATTGATTAATACTAATCATTGATTAATATTAATTACTTATGATTAACAATTGATTACTAATATAATAATGTAATATATAATGTGTGTATACAGAGATATTACATTATACACACATTAAAATTTTAACCCACTACGTTTTTCGGATGCGCTTTTATTCCCTATGGGCTGTCAATTGGGTGGAATGCAAGAAGAATTTACAAGTCAATTCATAAAGCGGATACGAAAAGCGCATCGGCGATCTACCGTGAGAATGGCGATGCGCTTTTGCCATTGAAAGCAATGTTAATCACACTGACATTTGTTAGGTCCTTTTTGCGGATCCGTTTTGCTTGCGCAGAACGGATCCAAAAGCGGATCGCAAAACGTTGTGTGAACAAGCCCTAAAGTGCCACAAATGCAATAACAGATGTTCTACAATAAATAAGTAGATCCGCAAAGTAGATAATTTTATATAAAGTACGTCAAGCAAGGTTACACCAAATGCTGATAGAAAGAAAACCTTTTTAGTTTCTGTGGTGGATTCCCTTTTTTGCTGGTGTTCATTAATATTTTTTTTTTTTTTTTTTTTTCATTAGGGAACTACTGTGTATATTGACTGAGAGAGAATTATTTTCCCTGGAGAGGGCATTGTGCTCTTCCTCTGAAGATCCTTCCATTCGCCTGTCCTCTTGTGTGCCAACGTCAAGTGATTCAAGGTCTGCAGACTACAGCGAGCAATCAGTAAATGCTAAGGTCTCATCTCCTAGTGAACAAACTTTCCAAAGTACATCTTGGGCAAACTATTCACATAGTAACTCTGGTGCCTGTAGTAGTACAGTATCTGGTGCATACTATCCGTGTGGTCAGCAAGGTATTATGACAGACTCTGAATACAGGAGAAGCCAAGATGTTAAACTGCAGAATGGTACAAAAAGACCTACAGAAATCCTCCGCAATGTGCATGTACGATGTTCTATCAGGTAAGTTTATATATGAACAACTCTGTACTCTAGGGGTAAACACTTTTGTAATATCCAGTGCCATCCTTGGCCCCATACACACCTATGCAGGGCACAAATTTATGGTGGCAAACTTGAAACTGTTACATGGCTTTCTCACCTTTCAGTATGACACGGACCTCGACTATAAATATAAAGCCCAGGTGATGACTGAATACACCCTCTTCTGGTTGACAGCCACTACTTGGACATGCAAAGGTTGACAGAACTGTCCTTTTTGTTACTGCATGTTGCTCTTGAAGTAGCACGTAGAACAGAAGTATTGCCTGAATGAGTGGAGAGAAAAAAAAAAAGCTGTCCTTGGGCATGAGGAAGGGGTGCTTCAAGCTGGTCATGGCTGCTTAGAGCCCAAACAACCCTCTGCAACCTAGCGGATGTGTTTTGCAGCATGCAGTACTCTCCCTGATACTGCAACTGTGTAAGCAAGTGTTCAGTAGTATATAAACCACTTCATGTGTGGAAGCTGGCAGTGGCCTGGGTGCCTGGTGGCATGTTGGGTTTAAAGCAGTGGCAAACAGTTCTGTTGCTGCCAATGACAAAAAGTAAGAAGTACCAAAGAAATGCCCTGTGATATGTGCAGACCAAGTGTAGTGATCTGCAGTCTTTCAACTGCATGAGCCAATATATCTGTTAATAAATACCTCTAGAATAAACCCAGCAAGCAATGGACTTGAATTAGTATAGAATATTATTCAGAGTACAAAAAAAGCTGAAATAAACTCAAACCACTAAAATGTATAATTTTATTTTCTTAAATGAGTGGTTTTTTTTGGGGGGTTTTTTTTTTGAGGGGGGGTGTAATGTGTGTGTTGTATGTAAAAGTAAATAAATAAATTTTATAGTTGGTTCTAAGCATTAAATGTACCACCCTTGGTGCTTATAATTAAGACTAAACGATGCTCCTATGTCAACTCAGCTGTTGGAGCTAATGTGGCTGAAGTGTGACACTACCCGCACTGCTGTTTGTGTGGCTGCCTCCCTAGCACTTGGTAACAAACCATGCCCCATTTATCCCAGTTTCATAGGAGTCCTTCTTCAAAAGGTTAATGAATAGCTCTTAGTAATTATCATAACCTCTCTTTTTATGGTATGACATAGATTCCAAAGTGAAAGCACACAGAATAATTTTATACTATGTAGCAGATGTGAACAGTAATGGATATGGCAGTCATGTAATATATCTCATGACCACTACATTCATGGCATTCCTGCTTGCATATATTTTACTGGCACTTTTTTAGTGCATATATTCAATAAATATTTGTGTGTAACACAATCTAAAATGCAAACCTTTGAACCATGAAAATTACACCTGGGTATAAGTGACTATAAAGCATAGAATGTCGATCATATGAAATCCGGTTATCGGCAACCAGAAAAGCAATTTCTCTAGCAGTGAAAAGGCTGAAATAATGCCTTCTCTACATTGTAGGGGATCGAAGCTTGGTGATGTGCGCTCCCGGTACCGCAGTGATAGTGATATGCTACATCGGCTTTTTGTATGCATTGCTGGTGAGTCTTTCTCCAACACTTGTTCATACCAATATTTAGCCTTCGGTTCTAGTGTGAATACTGTGCTGTGTCTTACAGGTGTTGCTGACCAATTGCAAACTAACTTTGCAAGTGACTTGCGTGTTATTCTGAAAACGGTGTTTGAGACAGTGAGCTCCAGACAGCAAGCGCATAAGCAAAGTAAGACTGCTTAAAATAACTCTGTGTGTGTTTTAATATTGTGTGTGTATGTATATATATATATGTGTATATATGTATGTATGTGTATATATATATATATATATATATATATATATATATATATATATATATATATATATATGCTTAAAATATCTCAGACCTCCATTTTTTTTTTTTTTTTTTTTTTTGTATCAGCCCTCCGTTGCACCAGCCTTTTATATAAACTTGCACACTTTTTTTTGTTATACCTCTGAAATTCCATCAACACTACTTAATCCCTTTTATTTTATTCATCCACCATTTCATATGGCGAAGCATATATAGCTCTGGAAAAAATTAAGAGACCACAGAATTGCAAAACTGCAAAATTTTCAGTTTCTCAGATTTTTCTCTTCAATGGTATATTTTTGAAAAAAATGTACATTTATTTTATTATATAATCTACTGACAAAATGTCTCCGAAATTCAAAGCAAAAAAATTTGTATTTATTTGCAATAAATGAGAAATCTTCAAAATAATAGAAAGGAAGCAGTGCTGTCAGACATGAAATAATGCAAAGAAAACAAGTTCTTATTTTTTTTTTTAGAAACAATAAGACTAATGTTTTAAGTCAGGAAGAGTTCAGAAATCAATATCTGGTGGCATAATCATGATGTTTAGTCACAGCTTTCATGCGTCTTGGGATGCTTTCCACCAGTCTTTCACACTGCTTTTGGGTGACCTTATGCCACTCCTGGCACAAAAATGTAAGCAGTTTTTCTTTGTTTGATGGCTTGTGACTATCCATCTAACTCTTGATTACATTCCATAGGTTTTCAATGGGGTTCAGGTCTGGAGATTGGATGGCCATGACAGTGTCTTGATGTGGTGCTCCTTCATCTACACATTGATTGACCTTGCTGTGTGGCATAGTGCATTGTCCTGCTGGAAAAAAAGTCCTCAGAGTTGGAAGATTGCCTGAGCAGGAGGAAGCAAGTGTTTTTCCAGGATAACCTTGTATGCGACTTGATTCATGCATCCTTGGCAAAGATTAACCTGCCCAATTCCATCCTTGCTGAAGCATCCCCAGATCACACATCCTCCCCCAAATTTCACAGTGCGTGCAAGACTCTGTGGCTTGTACGCTTCTCCAGGTCTCCGTCTAACCATTAGACGACCTGGTGTTGGGCAAAGCTGAAAATTAGACTCCTCCGAGAAGATTACCTTACTCCAGTCCTCTATGGTCCAATCCTTCTAGTCTTTGGCAAACTTCAGCCTGGCTCTCCTTTGCTTCTCATTGATGAAAGGCTTTTTTTCTAGCTTTACTTGACTTGAGCCCTGCCTCTAGGAGACTGTTACGAACTGTTCTTGCCGTGCACTTAACCCCAGCTGCCATTTGCCATGCCTTTTGTAGGTCACTTGTTGTCCTCCTGCGGTTGCTGAGTGACATTCGGTCATCCGGGTCATTGGAGTGTCTTTCGCCCTCTGCCGATCTGTAGCTTTGTTGTCCCCAATGTCTGCTGCTTGACATTGTTGTATTGGACTGCAGTCTTCGAAATTTTAAGGATGGAGGAAACATGATGCTCACTGTATCCCTCTGCTAGTGAAGCCAGAATTGAGCCCTTCTTTTCCTCACTCAAGACTTTTCTTTTCAACTCCTTTGACATGGTAAAAGTTATTTTTTCATTCAAATTCCTTTTGGCCTATTCCTAGCACTTGTTTTGCCATCCAGCTTGTCCTATTGCAAGAGGATTGTGAAGACCACAGCAGTGTTTTATTTTTTATACTTTCCTTCATTAAATAAGATTTGGTTCAGGTGATCACCTAATCAGAAGCACATTAAGTAGAATGAGATGTACTTTGGTTGGAATTCAACTGACACAAATGGAATGGCTGTCAGACAGAGATGCTGATTTTTAGAAAACTGTGCAGTGGTCTCAATTTTTTTTTTTTGCAGAGCTGTATATATCCAAGAGTAGAAATGCATAAAGTCAATAAAAATGAACCTGCGGTACGCTCCTGTTTGTTGGAGTGTATAATCAGTCCATGGTATTTTCCTTGTCTTTAGCTCCTTCGGCTCGAACAGGTGTGCACAGCCTCCTACTACGTTTCGGGGTTCTCCCCTTTCTCAGGACCCCGAAACTTGTTCTCTAGTGACCATCAGCTATTAGAGTTATGAGTTAAGGCTTTGTTACAGGGGCCCTAAATTCCTGCTTACTTGTATTTAGATTTTTTTTTTAATTAAAATTTTATTAAGCTCTTTATAACTAGTAGCCAAAGTTGACTTTGTCATGTATCACTCTTTTAATAACTGCTGTGACTTTAGTCATTTATACTTTTGATCTCCATTAAGATTCATTATGTAGTAAAATTACCCAAAGGAAGGGTGGGGGGGGGGGGGGAAATCTGGCTCAGATTATTGTAGTTTCTGCCATGTAATGTGTCCTAAAGTGCAGCTATTCAAAAAACAGTGGCACACTATGGACTATAGAAACTATCAAAAAGGACATAGGAATTTTGGAAAAAGCATTACTGCTAACTAGGATACATGGAAATTTTTTTGAAGTTCTTAGTTCACACTTTTGGCCAAAACTGCTTAAGCCCACCTCCGAAACTTCAACGGGACCTCAGTGCAGGTGGGTCCTACGCTATTGTTACCTCTCTATTGGGTCCTGTTCAGACCAGCACACTTCAGGGAGCGAAGATACCTGCTTCAAAGCACACTACACTGATTTAAAATCTGAGAAGGTGGGTGCAAAAACCAAATTGGAGGCAGCCACTCCTCCCTACATACAGTCAAAAGCAACATTTGGTTTTGCACATCAAAAAACTGTTTAAAAAAAAAAAAGCACAAATGCACACTGGTGTGACAGCAATATACACACATATTCAAAAAACAGTGGCACACTATGGACTAAAGAAACTATCAAAAAGGACATAGGAATTTTGGAAAAACCATTACTGCTAACTAGGATACATGAAAAAATGTGAGGTTCTTAGATCACACTTTTGGCCAAAACTGCTTAAGCCCACCTCCGAACTTCACTGGGACCTCAGTGTGAAACCAAAAGTGTGAACCAAGAACCTCAGGAATTTTGGAAAAAGCATTACTGCTAACTAGGATACATGAAAAAATTTTAATGTCCTTTTTGATAGTTTCTTTAGTCCATAGTGCGCCACTGTTTTTTGGATGTGTATATATTGCTGCCACACCAGTGTGCATTTGTGCTTTTTTTTTTTAAACAAAGTTTTTTTTTATGTGCAAAACCAAATGTTGCTTTTGTCCTAAAGTGCAGCTCCCAACCTGTGAAAGTTGTCTTCTAGTTCTAAAGTGTGTGTGGTGTGCTTTTTTACATTTTAGGTATGTCATCCAATTCTATGGTGATCTTGGGTTTAGTAGAAGTTCAAGGTATTTGGTGTCTGGTGACCTAATCATCTACATTACATTTTGTATTTATTTGTACCTAGACTGAGACTATTAAAATAGTGATTTATTTTCCAGTTTTAATTCTGTATCACAGGTGCACCTGAAAATGCCTTTCTTCTACAAGATTGTTCTGCTTGCCAAAGAAAGCTGGAAGTTGGTGAAGCAACCACTGGTAAGTTGGTATCTGACAAGGCGATTGGGACAGTCCATATTGCTGTAATTGTCATTTATTTCCTTAGAAGATATATATTAAAAAAGCTAGTAAAGACGAAGTGGAGAGGATTTAACTTTTTATGCAGTTTCATGTTGCAGCTAACACAATCGAGCGCAGTTAAAATGATACATTGTGTATTTAACCCTTTTTACTTTATCTTTTAACGATGAGCATATTTGTATTTGTTTTCTTGCCTAGAACCTCCAGAATGGGTTCCAGATAGTGCCAGTACCCAGTGCATGAGTTGCTGTGCACCCTTTACACTGTTACGGAGGCGGCATCACTGTCGGAGTTGTGGAAAGGTAGTGACTGTTCCACTCTGACTTGATTTTTATGAACTGTTTTAGGTATCGTGCCTCTCGTTGATTTATTTCTTTTCTTCTTTAGATTTTCTGCTCCCGCTGCTCAGGTTATACAACGTCTCTTCCTCATGTTCACAATACTCAGCCAGTTCGAGTGTGTTCTCATTGTTATCATGTGCATTGCAGTCCTTACAATCGGCAGAGAGGAGAGGCTAAGATCACCACCTAGTGTGATTCTTCAGTGGCAATGAAGAAGAAAAGTGGTTTGAAAGCACATTTCATTTTCTTCTCGTAACAGTGGTTATTCCAACCTGGCTTTAATATAAAAACAAGAGACTCTCCACAACTACTTGTACATTTGAAGTGTGAGCACTGGGCCTATCTTTAGCATGTGCGTCAAATCGCACCCAATATCTCATGTTGCGTATAAAGCCTTAATAGAAATTTTAGTCCCATTGAAAGGCTTTCTCTTTTTATAATACTATGGACATGTGTTCATTTTTTTTTTTTTTTTTTTTTTTTTTTTACTTTTGTTGTATTTTGAATGTGTACATTGTGTTTTGTGTATATACCCTTATCTTAGTACAGTGGTCCCTTAAGTTATATTAATTGGTTCCAAGACGGTCATTGTAACTAGAACCAGAGGTCCGTGAAACAACTAATTTGTGCAGAATGCCCCGAACTGTCAACACAAAATACTATCAAAATAAAAAAACATCAAAAAATCAAACCACAAGTTCTACTGGTAATGCACATCATTACATTTAAGTCAGACCTAACTGCAGAAGGCTTTAAATCACTTTGTGATGACATGAGTATCTTCAGGGTCCAGTATATTGGACCATAAAAATGGCATGTAGGTACCAATATGTGGTATTCAAGGAAGTCTCTCGTATCACTAGCAGTACCCAATACGTAGTACTGTACTTCACTGTTGAAAGGCGCTACTATACCGCCAATAAGTGCATGCATAATCCATTATACAGGTTCGCTACCAGTGAGCAATCATGTGTTCTATAGAGCAGCAGGTCTATAGACATGTTAAATGTAGTCTTCAAGTTACAATAATCCAAGAAGGACCATTATATGTTGACCCTCTTCTATCCCAAGTCCATTGTAAGTTGAGTGACCACTGTCTGATTATTTTACAACCTGCTACATCCACTACATAACCAAATCTTGAGTGCTTAGATGATAAACTGAATTGGGCCTGGAGAACGGTCATCCAGTGATCCTGTCCTACTCTGTTTGCTATATATTTACCTGGAGTCAATCAAACTATCTGCCAGCTACACAAAACGGCAGGTAAAATATAACTTGCCAGTATTAAAAATGGGTCCAACCAACATTCACAATCAAAGATCAAATTATCACAATTCTTTTTGAGGGTTATAAGTGGTGTAGCTTAAATTTACATTATGTATGATATAATAGAACTAGAGCACCAGTAATGAACCTCTTTGAGATAGACATTGGAGAATTTAACTGAATGTAGTTTCTTCATCCACTCTATATACTCCACTTAAACACTACAATAGTCTTCACTGGCCTATTTGCATCATACATGCAAATATTCGGGGTTAATCCCCCCCCCCCCTCTTTTTAGGGCAGATGTGGACCACTTTTCATAAAGAGGTCCCCTGATTAACCCACATCTCAAAGAGCGAGAATCGAGTTAGGAGTGAAGTTTAGAGAATTACAGGGGTTAAACGGAAAAGCCCCTGAGAAGGCGGCCATCTTGTAAATAGGGTGGGTGGCAGTAGAGATAAGGAGATGGATATTAGAAAAGATTTTATATTTCTATCTCCATTATAGAGACTGGTGACGACCATTGGTGTCTGAGCGTAGTATCCAGGAAAACGTATGAGACTACTGAGAAAGTAATCATGAGTGCAAAAGGGCTCTTCATTGGTGCTCTAGTTCTAGAATACCACATATCTTTGTAAATTGAGCTGTATCCCCTATTGTCTCTCTAAAAAAATTTGTGGTAATTTTGTCTTAGACTGTGAAGGTTTGCTGAACCTGCTTTTGATATTAGTAAGGCCGGGTCCACATCTGCACTAAAGGTTCCATTCTGAGCCCCCATCAGTGTCGGTGCAAGATCCGTGACATGACAGCCACCAGTGGTGTCCATGGACCCCTACTGACTACAATTGGGTCTGTTGGGATTGTCATGGTGTCCGTCGTTTTATGGAAATAACTATGAACATGTGTACCAAACCTAATGAGTTTTGTGTAGCTGTCAGTTCTTTGCTATGTCTCAGCAGATGCAGCTTTTCTGCAGGGTTGGGATAAAGTTGCACTTTAAGATGGTATTCTTGATCTCTGGACTGAGTCTTTGGTTTTTTAGGCTTGAGTTACATTATTATAGACAACCATTATAGCCTCTGATGGTAATGGAGAATTAAACTATTTTGAATATAATACTCATGTGGACTATGTGCTGCAATGGGTCTTGCTAACTGCTGGGAAATGCCAACAAGTACTTGTTTTATATTTGGAGACCTTGCAACTGAATTTATTTTATATGGTTTGTAACAAAATAACCTTGTATGTTTATTATATTTTTAGTTATCACTCAGGGGCTGTGGCACAGATGAGCTGCCAAAGGGTGTGCAGGGCGCACCATTTTACTATGTTATGGCAATAAAATGTTTTATATTTATAGAGTTTTCCATGTATGTCATTGCTAATGTGTATAAAGCTTTTAAAGGATATTTGTGTATTTGATAGAAGGAACTCTCCAGAGGTCATATACTTATACAGACAGTTTAAGTTCATTGAAAGATGTCCGAAAAAATTCAAAGGGGTTTATTCACCACAGGCTTTCGCAGACTTGAGCTTTCTCTATTTCACAGCATCAAATTCAAGGCGTATCTCTCCTCCCTAGAGGCATGTCTTCCCTCACTGAAGACTGGTGACATCACACCTCCTCATTCCTTAGTTGTCGTTGTCATTCTGTGTGAGCATTGGAAGAGAGGATGTCGCAGCTCTGCACACCACCTGCGGTGGTCAGTTCTCATACCTGCAGAGCAGTCACCTCCCTCCACAAGCTCCTTGTAACCAGAACACTACCTGTATTGGTGTAAACAGTTATGCATACAGCCTGAACTGATGAAACAAATGTGAGAACTGCAAATGTAGAAGGATGTATTATATGGGTGTGTGGAGCAGAATGTATAAGGCTGTGTGATATGGGTGGGGAAGAGTGAAACTAGCAGTTGGAGACTCAGCAATTCTTCACATAAAGCTATCACTTTGTGAGGATCATAGAGAGCTCAGGCAGCCTTTATTACACAGCTCAGAGGGGAGTGAAAGATGCCACTAGGCATCTCGTTTAGTAATACCATACAGTGACCCCTGGAGAAATTACGAAATTGTGCCTTATTTAGTTTTCTGTTTTAAACAGCCGTATGTGGAGTTGAAGGAAGAATTAGTTATGGCTCTTGAAAGGCAGGGAGGAAAAAAATTAAAAGCAAACCTCTGAAAGTAGCTGCATCATTAGAGTAAATGCTGCAGTGATAGATGCTGGAACACATAGTGCATCACAGCCTGCCATGTATAAGACACCATAGCTGCAAGACTGGTCAGAATACCAGTGCTAACCCCAGTCTTCTGTCCAAACTTCTCACAATAGGCATGTGAGCATCAGAATTGGACCATGGCTCAATGAAAAATGGTGGTCTATTGAATCCTTTGTTCCTCTTACATAGTGTGGCTTGCTGGCTGCTTGTCACTTACCAGGGTAAGATATAGCACCAGGAGATACTCTAGGAAGAAGAGAAGCAGGTACTATGATGCTCTGAGCAATGTTCTGCTGGGAGGCCTTGGGTCCTGGCACTTAAGTGAATGTTACTTTTTGATAAGTAACAAAAGCTACTAAAAAAAATAACACCGCTTTGCAGTAACACACTGAGATTCATTTAGTACAAAGGACTTAAATGGACTTATCAAAATGTTTTTCTTCACATATGGATGAGATATATATATATATATTTATTTTTTCTTTTTTATCTGGATCCCCTATACACATTACTTCCTAGTTTCTCTTTTGACTTTCACTCTGATAGCACAGCAGTGAGAGGATTGCGTCTGTTCCACTTACAGGTCGGTTATGGCCTGAAAAGTGTAATTTTTATTGGCAGGACCAGTTATGTGTGAAAGATGGACCCACTTTTTCTTCACTGTAGAAAAAGATTACCGCAGTATCCTTTCATGTATCGGTCTTGTCATTCCCATTTCAGTCTAATCTTATCTATCCCTGTCCAGAGAACAATAGAGCGTTCATATCATTACCTTCTAATTATAGTCTACACAGAGATGAGCAGCAGCTGCAGTAAAGTGAGATGAGTCTGCTCAGCCATTCAGGAGTTTTCACTAATACAGCTAAAAATGACACAATTGTGTTTTTAATTGCATAGGACTGCCGAAATTAAAAAAAGAAAAACTGCTATAAATTCTTTAAAAAATTTATTTTCCAAGAATATCTTTTTGATAAAAATTCTCCTTTTTCATGTAAGTGTCCTTGTTTCCAGAATGGGCATTGGAAAGTTACAGCCCAGAATGGAGAGCTGGACATGCTTGCACACCACTGTCCATTACATTTTGTGGCAGCTCCAAGTATAGCCAAGTGCTGTGTAGTGTGTTCTCCCACCTTCCCCCGCCTCTTCCCCATTTTTCTCATTTTGCAGTGATGCAGCTGTATGAAGCATGGAGCCTACGGTTTTACTTGTAGGTAATTTTATTTCTTTTACACAGTAGGGAGAGGATCCATACAATTCACTGTAATTTTTGTTTTTTTTTGTTTTTTTTTACCATTTGTGTAAAAAAAAAAAGCTGTTTTTAAATCTTTGTGTATAAATAGAGAATTGAAGAATTGGGTTACACATCTTTCAGTAATAAAAACCACAGGCCTAATATTGTGTAGGTCCCCTAGTGCCACCAATACAGCTGTTGAGACATGGACTGCATGAGACCCTTAAACAGCTGTCCTGTGGCTTCTGGTACTTGGAAATTAGCACAGGTTCACATGGATAATAGTCTTTTCCAAATGGGAGAAAATCTGTACATTTTGAAATGGCTTGTGCTGCAGTTTTTACTGAGTTTGGATTAATCATTAAATCTAGTGAAAATCTGGCACCTTTTGCTGTTGTGGTTGATACCTGAGTATTTACGGTGTCCTAGATCTTCAGTGTTTTGCATATACAAAGTCTGTGTTCACCATAGCAAGCCAAGTAGAACCTTGTATGAGGCTTCGTTCATTAAATTGTTTTTTGAGTTGGTAAAGCAGAGGTTGGGGGTGGGAAATAAGTCTCTATTCTTTTTGTCAGGATGATCCATAAAATATATAGTCTGGATTAAGGAAACTATTTTTTTATTTTTTAACACCAGGGGCCACATTAGCATTATAGGTGCCCTCAAAGGGCCGTAGAAGGGCAGCGAGTCTGTCTGGGTAGGGGTTTTACATTGTTGAATCAAAGATGTCACATGCTCCTTATGCTGGAGCTCCCATTTTTGAAAACGTACTGGCTGTGTCTACCAGGGAATGTGGAGAGCCAGTCCTTGTGTGTCTGGATCCTGTCCATCCCTACTGTGTCTTAAAGGGGTTTTGCCACTATCTCATTTCTTACCTTGTGCATCCAGCTCTAAAGCTCTGTGTGCTCAGAAGGAGGCGTGTGTGCTCTGTTTGAATTGCATATTGTGTGACCCAGCAGGATGACATCACCAGGCCTTTCCTCTCTCTAGTAAAAAAAAAAAGGTCTGTTTATCTAAAGCATTGTAAGTAGCTGAGAAGTTTTTGCCTCCAGGCACAAGGGTCCTAGGTTCAAATCCATGCAGGAACCAAACCTGTGGTGTTTGTTTTTATTTTTCTCTTTATCAATGCACATACCTCATTGAGGTTTCTTTTTTATTTATTTGCACTGTTTGACTAATTACTAAGGAATACCCGAGGACAGGGGTACAATGACAGCACCTGGGGTTTGAACACCCT